>CAUYQV010116406.1:0-54234 GCA_963574575.1 Galagoides demidoff
TTTAATTTTATTGAACGGTAACTATGTACATTAATGCACTTCTGGGGTACAGTGTGGGGTCTTCGCATGCAATCCGAAATACTTCCATCAAACTGATCAACACAGCCTTCATGTCATTTTCTCAGTTATAGTTTTAAAACAATATGTGGGGTAATACTGAGTGAGAACTATAACCTTGTCTGCCTCTTTCAGCTCACATTTGTAAAACAGAAATAACAAAGGCAGAATTTTTATTTTCCTTATTATGAAGATTGTGTAATTTAATGTACAGTGACTCACAACTTATTATTTGTCCAATAGACAATGGCTATTGTACAGAGATGATTTAGCTTACTGGTCTACCACAGCCTCTTTCCATCTTGAAGCAGTATCAGGGGTGTCCAACTTGTGGCCCGTGAACTGCATGCAGATGATTTGACATCTGATTTGTTTATCTGTGGTGTCAGATATCACAAGAAGTATTCCAGCACCAGGGTAATTTTTTGTTTATCAGTTTCCATTAGTGTTTTGTATTTAACATGTGACCCAAGACAAATCTCCGTTCTTTTAGTGCATGGCAGAAAAGAAAAAAAGTTGGACACTCCTGTATGTAGATCCCAGGGTACAGAAAGGAGAGAAAGGCAGAAACTGCAACATTTCCATGTGAATGACAAAAGGACCCGAAGGGCAGTACTATTCTAGAATGCCTCAAAAGGTAGGCCATGGGGCCGAAGGACTCCTGAGTGCAGAGGGAATTAGTGCCATTGAAGAGGGAAATTGTAGGATAATGTGCTATAATCTATATTGGTAGATAAACATTTGCTGAAAAAAAATAGGACCCCTAGGCTTCTGAATTTTGCTAGAATCTTTGTAACTGTGCTGCACCCCGTGTCAGGGGCCAGCCTCAATCTATGCTGTGGATTTCCTCTCAGTGCTGGTGGAGATGAGAAGAGGAAGGGAAAAAGAAAAGACCAGACACAGAGCAAGTTTAAAGCTGGGCTTGGAGGCTGGTTCCCTTTCCTCATGCAGCATCAGCAACAGCCTCCAGCTCCAGACTAGCTCCATTTTTATCTCATACACCATTGTTTTAATCCTAAATCTCATGAAAGAAAGGAAAACAAGTGCGTTATGGTTCTTGCTGCCCTTGCATTTTTCTAATAAACTATTTCTTTTCCTAACTAAGTTAATTGGATGGATTTACTTTTTACTTTGATTGCTCTAAGGTATCTATGATCTTAATATAAACAGAACTTGGGATGGTAAGCACAGTGCAGGAGCAGGATGTCAGAGAAGATCCCAATTAGGTCACGTACATAAATCACAGGAGTGGCAATTAACACTCAAAAAGCCTTGTGCTGAAACAGATCCACTCTTCTGGTCATACCAAGGTGACAGAAGAAAAGAGATATTTTTCTCTATATCTGGTCTATAGCACTCTGGCTGTCTTGCCAGATTTAAATATTCTGCATCCCTAACTCCCCCAAAACACTCACTCTCCGGGTGAGGATGGTCCCACTTGAGCAAGGCTTCCCAGCTCAGTGACCTCTTTAGCGGAGTGCTAGGGGAAGGGTACAGTTTCAGCAAGACTATTTCTTGAGCTTCTTACAGGGCCCTCCATGCCTTTCGAACAGTCCCTCAAATCCACTTCTCTCCTGACTCTATTCCCTTTTGTCCATCGTCTGCAATCATTTTCTTAATTCAATTCCTAACTACTTATAACTAATAATTGAATATTGACTTTAAGCTTATTAAATCATTATTACTTGCAATATAAGCATATCAAGATATGACTCTTCCCTTAAGTACACCCACAGATGTCTGCACCCCTGTACTGTATTCTACTGTATTCAGAGGTGTGGTATCCAGGAGACCACCTGAATAGCTTTCTGGCATCTATGTGAGGCATTATTGCTTACAAGTGTCACTTTTAGAGGGCCACCTTTTCCCCATCAATAACTTCAATGAATATTTTCTTTTACTAAATCATAGCTGTGTACATTAATGCAATCATGGGGTACAGTGTGGTGTTTTCTTATACATTTTGAAATACTCTCATCAAACTGGTTAATGTAGCCTTCGTGTCATTTTCTTAGTTATTAAGACATTCATACTCTGCTTTTAGAAAGATTCACTTGTACCCTTATAAGATAAACCATAGAGGTGACCCCACCAATCACCCTCCCTCTACCCATCCACCCATCCACCCTCTTCCCCTCCCCTCCTCTATCCTCCTCCCCATATTCTAAGGCTATAATTAGGTGATAACATTCCTATGAAAGCTATAAGTTTCAAAATAGGGCTGTGTACATTGGATACTTTTTATTCCATTCTTGAGATACTTTGCTAAGAAGAACATTTTCCAGCTCCATCTATGTAAACATGAAGGAGGTAAAGTCTCCATCTTTCTTTAGGGCTGCAAAATATTCCATGGTGTACATATACCACAGTTTATTGATCCATTCATGGGTTGATGGGCACTTGGGCTTCTTCCATGACCTAGGAGTTATGAACTGGGCTGCAATAAACATTCTGACACAAATATCTTTGTTGTAATGTGATTTTTGGTCTTCTGGATATAAACCTCATAAAGGAATTGCAGAATCAAATGGCAGGTCTATTTTTAGTTCTCTAAGTGTCCTCCAGATGTTTTTCCAAAAGGAACATATTAGTTTACATTTCCATTAGCAGTGTAGAAGTGTTCCCTTTTCTCCACATCCATACCAACATCTCTGGTTTTGGGATTTTGTGATATGCGCTAATCTTGTTGGGGTTAGGTGATATCTCAAAGTAGTTTTGATTTGCATTTCTCTGATGATTAAGGATGGTGAGCATTTTTTCATATACCTGTAGGTCATGAGCCTATCTTCTTTAGAGAGATTTCTTTTCAAGTCCCTTGCCGATCTTGAGATGGTATCACTTGTTTTTTTCTTGCTAATATGTTTGTTTTTACATTTTTACATCAAAACTAACCCTGACTTTTAAGTCCATGATACATTCCAATTTATTAAAAAGTAGCTTTTCCTGACTAATCTCCCAAATTATGGATGTATTCCAGCTAATTCCTCACTTATTGATCGAGGGCAATAACTTTATCAGGCTAAGTTCCAAATTTGGATGAATTTTCCTTTCCACTGTGTCTTCCTTGATATATTTTAATGCTCACAGAGTATATTTTCCCAGATCCTCTTGAAAATGTAACTGCTTTCCCAACTTAAATTTGGTAGCCCAAGATTTTAAGGCAGTTTTGTGCCATTTCCAGCTGTGGTCCATCCATACAAGTTGGAAATCTAATAATCATTTGTGTTTTAACACAAATTTGAGGCAATTCCTATGATACCATCATCATCACATTCTCATATGCTGTATTGAAGGAGAATGAAAATGGGAGAATATCAGATGATACCTCAAAATCACGGATATTCATAGTAAGAATGTGAATTGGAAGAGTGTCACTTATGTGATTATCACACATAAAACAGAAGAAAAGTGGGTAGAACCACTGCAATGTGGGAAACCACTGTGGCCAAATGGCAGAATGCATGGATTTGAAGTCTTTTAGGCCTAGATTTAAAGCCTGGTTTCTCTATTACTTATGCAACCTCCTTAGAAGTTTCCTTAATTTTGCTGAGACCTACTTTCTCCTTTATAAAATGGAGTTGACTATATGTATCTACATGGTTGGGGCAAATAGGATAAAGTGGGTGGCTCCTGTCAGGAAGTAGGTACCAGGAAGCAGGGGGGTCTTGGTGCGAGGAATGAAGAGGCTTGACACAAAGTCTGTGTTGGGGACTGAGAAACCCTGGGATGAGCCCTCCCAGGTAAACCTGGGGTCCATATTTATTATCATAAAGTGGGAAGAAGTAGATAAAATGTCCTTGTCCAGCATTAGCATTGATTAGGAAGGACATGGAGAAGGTCAGATAGAATGTCTCCACCTTTGTTTTTGTAAAACTGCAGACCTTAAGCACAACCGTTGCCTCCAGAATCAAGAGACCTTTGGAATCTAGAAAATCTTTACCATAACCATGAGGCCTTGATATTATCAGATTCCAAAACTACCTTGGAGTCCAGTTTTCTGATCTTCTGCATGCACACACTTCACATGACATTCTCATGATTCTCCAGGTCTCTCAAGCAAAGAGTGGGTCTCGTGTTAAAGGGGCAATTGAAGCCACACCAAAAATACATTACTGGGATCTAATCAAACTAAAAAGTTTCTTCACAGCCAACAACACAGTAAATAAAGCAAGCAGACAGCCCTCAGAATGGGAGAAGATATTTGCAGGTTATATTTCTGACCAAGGTTGGATAACCAGAATCTGCAGAGAACTCAAACTTATTAATAAGAAAAGAACAAGTAATCTCATTTCATTGTTGGCAAGGGACTTGAACAGAAGCTTCTCTGAAGAAGACAGGTGCATGGCCTAAAGACACATGAAAAAATGCTCATCATCTTTAATCATCAGAGAAATGCAAATCAAAACCACTTTGAGATATCATCTAACTTCTATAAGACCACATAAAAAATTCCCCAAACTACAGATGTTGGCATGGATGTGGAGAAAAGGGAACACTTCTGCACTGCTGCTGGGAATGCAAGTTAATACATTCCTTTTGAAAAGAAATTTGGAGATCACTTAGGGAAATAAAGTAGACCTGCCATTTGATCCTGTAATTCCTCTACTAGGTATATATCCAAAAAAACAAAAATCACTTTACAACAAACATATTTGCACCAGATTGTTTATTGCACTTCAATTCATAATTGCCAAGTCATGGAAGAAGCTCAAGTGCCCATTGACCCTTGAATAAATTAATAAATTGTGGTATATGTATACTGTGGAATATTATGCAGACTTAAAAAAGATGGAGGCTTTACCTCTTTTATGCTTACATGGATAGAGGTGGAAAATATTCTTCTTAGTAAAGTATCTCAAGAATGGAAGGAAAAGTATCCAATGTACTCAGTATTATTATGAAGCCAGTTTATAATCACCCATACTTTCATATGAAAGATAAAACACAACTATATCCCAGGATAAAGGAGAAAAAAGGAGGGGAAGGGAAGGGAGGGGAGAGGTTGGATGAAGGGAGGGTAAACGGTGGGACCACATCTATCGTGCACATTGCAAGAGTACTTGTCAAATGTATTAAGTATAGAATATAAATGTCTTTTTTTTTTTTTTTTGCAGTTTTTGGCCAGGGCTGGGTTTGAACCCACCACCTCCAGCATATGGGGAGGATGCCCTACTCCTTTGAGCCACAGGCAGGCACTGTCCAATGTCTTGACACAATAATTATGTAAGTGAGGCGAAGGCTATGTTATCTAGTTTGATTTAAGGATTCCAAATTGTCTTTAAAATCAGCACATTGTACCCCATAAATGCATTAATTTATATAGTTATGATTTAATTAAAAAAAAGATCAGTGCTCATTTTCTCCTACATATGGTGACTGGCACAAGAGGGATAGCAACAACTACCAGTCTCCATCTCTAAACTGTCATGACCCCCTCTCTATTTCTCTCTTTCCTTAGTCTTCCCAAAGTTTCTAATCTTGAAAGCACATGGCTCTATTTAGGGGCTTAAGCTTTTTCCAATTCCTGGTTTCAGACCTACATCAGTCCTTTAGCTTCAGGACAATTAAGTTCACAAGCTCATCCTAGAAAAAGTGCAACATCCCTCACTGCTGAATATCACTATGGTCATCTTTTTGGTACCCCCCCTTGGAAATCTATGCACTGATGCCGGTGCCTAGTCCAACCTTCAAAACAACTTTGGAACGCTTTCTGGAATGGCCATCAGCATTGTTGTCTATGAGGTCTGATAATTAAGTTCACATACTTGCCCTAGAAAAAGTGCTACATGCCTTATTGCTGGATATCACTACAGTCACCAGATAGCAAGGGGAATACTTAGAAGGTGACTGTAGTGATATTCAGCAAGGAGATAGTCAGCACTTGTTCCAGGCTGACTTCACAAACTTAACTATCTGACCTCATATATAATAGTTTCACCCACACCAAAGCTCCCTCATCAGTCTCATGGTTTTGGACCCACAATCTTCCAATATCCAGGGTCCACACTAGTAATCCTTCTGGACTGCCAGCTTTACTCATGGTCTGGTGCTCCTGGAGCATTCCCTAGCTCTATATGGTTGCTTTCCCAACTAAATTCTCTGTTTTTCCTTTAAAGCATTCCAAGGCTCACCCTTCCTCAGACTCTAGAACTGTTAGGCATTTGACTTGCTTACTGCAGACCCTCTTTCCTGAGGCTAGGGTCAAAGGTACATTGACTAACTCACTTGACTGTCATTCTCTTCCTACCCATCCCCAAATTTTCAGCCACTACCTCATTTGCCCCTCTATCCTATCTGAGTGGATATCAGCCCTGAGAATTAATCAATTCAATTATTCAACAAAGTGACTAATACTAGACACTGTTTTAGGATCTGAGGACACTGCAATAAATAAACAAAAAATTCTGTTCTCTTGTGGGGAAAGATGTAATATACATAAATAATCAAAATTTAAAAATGTTAAATGAAAAGTTCCTTGAAGAAAATGAATCAGGTAATGCAATGGGTGGGAGGAGTTGATAATGAGGTCTAAGAAGGGGAGAGGCTGGCATTGTGGAAGTCGGAAGGCTGAGCCTTCCTCGCAGAAGTTAGACCCCCTCAGACTGGAAGGTCTCAGCCAGGCTTCCACAGCCAGGGAATTTTGCTTGGACTTTCAGTTTACCCTTGTTGAAGGGATCTTTGTGTAGCCACAGCTCTCAATAACCCCTCCCATCCCAAGTCTCTGAGATTATAGCTTACTTTCAGCAGTTGTTAGACTTAAAATAGATCTACAAAATCCAAACCCTCAAGATTTATTCATTCCTTAATCCATTTATTCAAACAAAAGTTGTTTTAACATCCAGAGTATTAAAAGAAAATAATAGTTGATGATACAAAGATGAGTAAGAAATGGACCTTGCCTTCTTGGAGCTTGCCCTGAACCACAGATAGAGTTGGAAGGTGTGGCAGAGATAAGAAAAGGTTAGCACTGGCCAAACCAAGAAGAGAAAATTGAAATGGGAGCTGTTGAGGATGCTTAATACACACTACAATGAGTGTCAAACTAAGTCAGACAGAGTCTATGGGGATGGCAGGAAAGGGTGGATACGAATGTTTTAAAGAAGGGGAGCAGATTGGATATTCTCACATATCTGACACGCTAATGAGGAAGACATTGCTGCCAATCTTTACCCTCCCTTGACTGAATGTGCTATCATTTGGAGTTGCCAGAGCAAAGAGCTAGGATAATGAAATGAGACATGATCGATGAGAAGATGAGACTGATCAGGTTGAGCAGGGAGAGGAAAGAGGGAGCTGAGTGCTTTGGTCCCAGATGCCATGGTCCTTCAGCAAGCACCCCCAGTCAGTCACAAAGCGCCTTCTCATTGAATTCAGATTTAACCTTAGATCTATTTTCCAAACAAGGCTCCGAACAGAAAGGACTGATTCCATCAGGGTCAGTGCACTAACTGAAATCTACTTTTGGTGCCAGGCTTTAAATGCCAAAAGATAAAGTTTAGTGATTTTTCAACAGGAAATAGGAAGCCACAGATGGCTTTTGAGGGGACAGACAGACTATAAAGGACATTACATTTGCTAGAAATGAGCAAAAATTATTCTAGAGCAACAACTGGAGGCAGGTAGATGGATCAGAATATTCCTTCATGCCTTACTAGGGACAGGAGGAAATGAAGTGAAGAGTAATTCACAGAACCTGCTTGAACGCTCATGCATTCTTAATAATGGGGACATGGACAGGCAATTTCATCATGTAAGCTAGAGCATACCTACACAATCCTAGGTGGTATGTATATTTTCCTTTATACATTTTTTTCACATGGAAAAATAAATGTCCCAACACCATGACGGAATATCAATCTTATCCCTAACTCGATCTGCAATGCTGGTATGAAGGGCCACACATCAGGTCTCCATATAATGCTCCCATACAGTATTAAGAGACCACCATCATGTATGTGGTCTGTTGTTAACCAAAACATCACAGTGCCATACATGACCGCACCTGCTCAAACGTCTTCATTTCATGACGCCAAGTTATCAGCTGCTTTCTTTCCTTGACTATACTTATGCATAAGAGGTGTGATTATACTTTGCTTCTGTCTGCGTGAATATAAACTTGGTGTGTGTCATAAGTGAATTCCGAACAGGCTCAATTCTCTTATATAAAAGAACTCAAGACGCTCATTTTTATTCAGGCTTTTATTAGATGTCTTTTGTCCTTTTTAAATTTTTGCTTTGATTTTGCCTTATATTTGCTTTTATTCTTTTTTATTTTTTATTAATTTTTAATTAAAATTATAACTGTATACATTTATGGGGTACAATGTGATGGTTTGATATACAATGTGGAATGCTTAAATCAAACTGATTAACACAGCCATCACTTCACTTACTTATTTTTTGTGGTAAGACATTTAAAGTTTACCCTTAGTTACTGAAATACACCCTTGCATTGTGCACATTATGTGAGATCCCACCAGATGTCCTCCCTCCTCCCAACAATCATCTTCCCTCCCCTCCCCACTGCCTCCTCACCCCACCCCCTTGCCAGACTATGTTTGTGTTTTATCATTCATGTGAGTGTGTAAGTCTCTTGTTTCTTTTTAATTTTGTTCTGACTTTTCTCCTCTAGAAAACTGGCAGTTTTGAAATTTGATAGTGTAACAGAATAGACAGGATTTCAGCTACAAATGTGCTATAGTCTGAATGTGTCCCCTCCAAAATTTAGGTGTTGCCAGGATGATGGTAATTCAGAAGTAGGACCTATAGGAGATGGCTAGTTCTTGTAGGCTCTTCCCTCATTGATTGGGATCAGGGTCCTTATGACGGCACTAGAGGACCTTGTCCTTCTGCTTTCTGTTACATGATGATGCAGCAAGAAGGTCCTTCCTGGACATTAAACACCAACAACCTTGATCTTGGACTTCCTAGTCTCCAGAACTGTGAGCAATAAATTTCTGTTCTTTATAAACTATCCAGTTTGTTGTATTCTATTATATCAGCAAAAGTCAACTAAAACAAGGTGGCTCTGGGTTCCTGCCCTCATCCTCACATCTGATCCAGCCTGCCTGCAGCTCAGGGTGATTTCAAGACAGTGGACTTACTTTCCAAGACAAGACGCCTATGGCAGAAAGGTCACCCTGGAAGCATCATGACTACTATACCCGGAATTGGGATGCATAGACTCTAAGCTGTGATTCAAGATTGAATCACCCTGTGCTTGTTTTCTTATTTGAAAAATAGGAGAGCTGAAATAGATATCTTTTAAATGTCCCATTTTGTTCCAAATGTCTCTAATTCTCCAACTATCAGTGAAATGATGCATGAGGAGTGGTCATTGGCCATCACCAAGAAGAGTTAAGCACCTTCCATAATGGACAAGTCTCTTAAGGTGTGAACACTGAAGGTTCTGATCACTATTGTGCATTTAACAAGACTGGGTTAGCCCAAAATTTCTGGCTGTGAACTGAGAATTTTGCACAGATGCCCAAAATGTCTAGGGTTGTTCCGGGGCACTGAAACAGTAATTTATATTCCTCATAAAGAGTCTGGCCTTGGAATATGCCACACATCTCATTCCACCAGAATCAGGAAACGTTTGCCACAGGGACTTTCAACCTGATAAATGATGAGGCCTTAAACAATTTTCCAACTCTTTAGGAGCCTGCAAACAGCCTGTGTTTCATCCTTGCTCTATCACAACAACCAAATCAGCACCATATGGTGGATGAGACCCAGATTATAATGCAGAGGGCCTGCCGTTGAGGACATCTGGAAGTCCTTTAACACATGGACTCAGAGTAACTTGAATGGATCATTTATACTTGGTTGTGGGCCTGTGTGCCGGAGATACCATTGCTGTGCTCTGTCTGGTATGCAGAGCCCTACTTAGCTAACGAGAGGCCTTTCCTGCCCAAATAGTGCCTTTAGTTTGCTGTTATCATTTCCATTTTTTAGAGTGTCTGATTTTCTCTGGAATGTGTGATCTTTATGTGGTGAATGTCTCTGAATCCCAAAAACTCAGGGCCAAATGGTGCTACATGTCTATGGTAACAATAACCCAAGGAAGAACTGGGGATTGGTCATGGGGCACCTGGAGTCATCAATGTTTATTGGGTTTTACTGTTTTAAGATAGAGTGAATCTGCAAGTACCAAAAAAAGTTTGAGCAGCAGGAAATATAACTCACTGTTCCAGTTTTTGTGAAAGCTGGAAACTGGTACAGCAACTTGATGAGAATTATCCTTCTTGGTATGGTTCATGCCACTTTGCTCTCCAAAATGATAAAGAAAAATTTTAACTTTTCAATTAAATGCACCAATAAAATATCTATAAGGACATTTTGCATATATATGTACACTCATAGAAACCAAAATTTTTAACAATTATAAAAATAAAGACCAAACAACCTTTTTCCAGAATGCAAGAGAAACTCATCACTGTCACAGCTTAAGAAGCTAAAGTGACTATTAGCTATGCTCTTTCAGAGTATATCTTTTCTGTGCTAAAAGCACAGCAGAGAAATCACAAATTAGAGCAGATAGAGGAGCAGGGCATGCTCACATCTGTTATCCCAGCACTTTGGGGGGCCTAGGCGGGATGATCATTTGAGGCCTGGCATTTAAGACTAGCCTGGGCAACATAGCAAGACCTCGTCTAGAAGGAGAAAGAAAAAAAGAAAGAGAGAGAGAGAGGAAAAAATCAGATTTAAATATTTACTAGGAAGGTACAATAGAATGCTGACTAATGACCCCCAGAGATACCAGGTCCTTATCCCTACAACTTGTAAATTTTATCTTATACAGTAAAAAGGATAATTGCAGTTGTGAGTAATTTGAGAATCTTGAGACAGATTACCCTGGATTATCTGGGTGGGCTCTCAATGCCATCACAGATAATCATGTGAGAGAAAACTAAAGGGAGACTCCGCTCAGAAAAAAAGAAATTTGTGACAACAGACACAGAGATGGGAGTAACACACCTCACACCAAAGATCAAAGCAGCCACCAGAGCTGGAGGGGTAGGACCTGCTTCTGCCAAGTGCCTCCATTACAAGCACCACCCCAGGGCTGCTTCACTGGGGCCCAGGGAACCTGACTTCTGACTCCCTGCCTCCAGAATTGTGAGAGAATGAATTTACGTTGTTTTAAGTCACTGAGTTTGTAGAAATTTGTTTCAGCAGCCCTAGGGAACCAATACAGGTTAAAAAAAAGAAAGTTTATTGAATCAGCTGTTTTAAACTGCAGCATGCCTTTCTGCTGGGATAGGCAGACTTCCCAAGAGCTACGTAGCCAAGGAAAATTTTAAGTGGCCCCAATAGTCTTTGCTGCAATGGAGCTGCCTGAAAATGTCCCCACATTGGTAGAGGTATCGGGTGGGTTTTTTTGTTTGTTTAAATCACTGTTCCTTTTACTGTCAGCTTCCACTACTCACAAGAGGAAGACAAACCTCTTGCCCTCTGGACTCTTGCTGCACTGCAGTTCCCTAGTGGGTAAGAATGTCCTGGAGACAGGTCATTCAAAATGTTGGCATCTGCAAAACTTCTTTTAATCAAGGCACCATTACCACCTCATGCGGGGTTTTGAGTCATTCCCATACTGTAATGTTTCTCTAAAAGTCAAAGGGTGGCATTCTGAACTAGGTTGAGACATTTCTGAATTCAGACATATTACAGATTGGGGCAGCAGGAGAGACGACAACTGCTGTCTAATGAGTTACCGTCTTCTGTCCTCTGACTACTGTCAACACATGTATCACTCTTCAAGGAATATGGTAGGAGCAAAGCTAAGAAATAGTCAGGACAAAGTGGAATCTTACTCTAACAAAGCCACAAACTCAAGGCAGGGATCTACACCTTATCTCTTTATCTGTCTGCCATACTATTAGACTAGTCAGAATTTATACACACACCCATGTGCAAGGCAGGGAGACCCTAGTCTTCTATAAGCACATCCTCTCTTCAGCTTTACCAGTCTCCAGAAAAACAAAGAGCTTAGTGAGGGTGGGACGAGGTGGCTCACACCTGTAATCCCAGCACCCTGGGAGGCCACGGCAGGTGGATTGCCTGAGCTCACAGGTTCAGAACCAGCCTGAGCCAGAGCAAGACTTCATCTCTAAAATAGCTAGACTTTGTGGCAGATGCCTATAGTCCCAGCTACTTGGGAGACTGAGGCAAGAAAATCATTTGAGCCCAAGTGTTTGAGGTTGCTATGAGCTATGATGCCGTGGTACTTTACCTAGGGTGACAAAGTGAGAATCTCAAAAAAAAAAAAAAAAGGGGGGGAGAGAGAGAGAGTGCTTAGAGCTTAGTGAGTGCTTATTTCCTATCATTTCAAAGAAGAGGAAGAGAAAACATTCAGTTTCTTTCAACAGGTCAATGTTATAATTTTGAGTAAAAGGGGAATAGGTTAGAAGTAGATACAATTATATATATTTTCCTGATTGTTTACAAAGGCTCATGAAAAAAAATAATTGCATTAACTTTGATACTAGGTCATTGGCTATTGTAAATCCATATTTTTTTACTTTGTGACAAGTTGTCTGCTATTTACTTCCTGACAGTTGTCTGCTAATCGTATCTTTCATCATGCTTGTTCATTCAAGTTGACCACATACTTCCAAGGTTTGTATTAGCATCACCAGAACATAATATCGCACGTCACAACAACCACTAACATGACTGTTAAAAGTTCTCCCTTAGCAGCTTACTAGTGACTCCACAGCCTCTCTGTATTTTATTTCCACAAGTGCATTAACCTCCTACTTCAAACAGAGAATATCTATGGATATGTATGGATATGTGGTCAATGCATTCCAGTATTCAATTGAAATGATGTACCTTGTGATGCCCTAAAGTTTAGGAAACACTATAATTTAATTTGAATTACTTCTTCCTCAAAGTTTACATATTCTAATTCTGTCAAATACTTTTCAACCATGTATATGTGTGTGTGTGTATACAAGTGTGTGTATATATTCCCAAGTATCTATTATTTGTAAAGACATTTTGAGATGACATTGACAATTAAACTTGGAAATGAATAAACATCTCATTGTTTACTGCCTTTAGGGAAAATATTAAAATGTGTGATTTCAAATTTTATAGAGAAGTTTACATACAGCTCCATGTAATTTTAGCTTTTATAAAAGTTACTTGTAATTAATGGAAAAACGACAAGTACAATTAATATCGTTGGATAAGTCTCAGTAAATGCTAAGGAAGGTGAATGACAAATGATTACAGTAGCAAGTTTTTTAAATAAAAAAAATTTACTGTTTATGATTAATAATTACCAAATTTGCAATAAGTTTATGTTATTTAATCAATTACTTTGAAAATGACTATGATGGTAACCCAGTACAGAATGAACTTGGAACATTTGACACCTTTTACTCAGAAGAAGGAAAAAAAATATGTGTGTGTGTTTATTTCAAGGAGGTATGACAAGCTGATTGCTAAAATCTTTTTTCATAAAAATATATTCTATTTAAAAATATATATATATATAGTCTATTGCCCCAACTTCTGGTTCCTGATTAGCATGTAATGAGCTTGGAAGTCTTCATTACATCCCAACACTAGACAAACACTGAACAAGCAAAAAAATCAATAATTTGTTTTAGATTCATCAGAGAATGAGATCATAGGGCAACCTGCCCCAAATTTGGAAAGAGAGTCAGGGAGATATAGAGACTCACAACTCACCAGAGCAGAAACCCAGAAGCAGAAGCTGTCTCAGGAAAGAATGCGGGAAAACTCAAACTGTAACTGAAGAATTTCTGCAGGTTTAGTTGGACAAATCTGAGAGTTAACAAAATCCAGGGCACTCAATCATAGGGAAGGCTACACATTTTTGTGACTTTTATATCCCAGAATTTGACCAGACTTTCATAGTGAAGCTTGGAGAAAAATTGCCATGTGCTTTCAGCAGGGGGAGGGTAAAAGGAATCCTTGTGAAATATGAAAAACATTTTCTTTTTCTTATCAAGGTCTGCCCTCAGGAGAAACTAACCAGGGCTTTCTCAGAGTCCAGCTGACCTAGGAGAAGGAAGACCCCAAATTCAGCCCACTCTAGCCGTCCTGTTGCACCCGGGGGTTAGGGGAAGATTGTGAAGTCATTATGGAGTTCACAATCCAGGGGCACTGGCTTTCTCAAAGACCAAGACCCAACCTAGGCTATAGAATGCTTTCGCTCATCTCCTCCCACAGTGCAACATGTTTAGTTTTCAAGGAAAATTACAAGATAGATTAAAAGGTAAAAAGAGAGAGGGGGGAAGAAGGAAGGATGGAAGCATAGAAAAGAAATAAAGAAGAAAAAGAAAGAAAACTATTTGAAGAGACAGAGCAAGAAACAGATCCAAACTAAATCCAGACTCAACTAAGTCGAGGATGTTGGAATTATCAAACCAGGAACTTATTAAGTTAGCAATTATGACGAATATCCCAAGGACTGTATTAGAGAAAGTTTAGAGCATGTGAGAAGAGATGGGCAATGTAAGCAGAGAGATAAAAATTTTAAAACCAGAGGCTGGATATGGTGGCTCACACCTGTGATCCTAAAACTTAGGGAGGCCAAGGGAGGTGGGAGGATCACCTGAGGCCAGGAATTCGAGAACAGCATAAGCAAGAGAAGGACCCTGTCTCCACTAAAAATAGAACAATTAGCCAGAAGTGGTAGAGCATGCCTACTCAGGAGACTGGGGCAGGAGGATCACTCGAGCCAGGAGTTTAAGGTTGCTATGAGCTATGATGCCACTGCTGAACTCCAGCCGGGGTGACAGAACAAGTCCCTGTCTCAAAAAAATATATATAAATAGAATTTCAAGGAGAATCAGATTAATTCACTATTATAATTGGAAACTTCAACTTCCCTTTATCAGAAATACAGAGATACAGTAGGCAACAAATCAGGAAGGACATAGTTGAACTCAACAGCACCACCAATCAACTGAACATAATTGGCATCAACAGACAAGTTTCTCCAACACTGAAAATATACACATTCTTCTCAAGCTCAAATAAAGCATTCACCAAGATAGACCACATTCTGAGACATAAAACAAACCTTAAAAATGTAAAAGAATACAAATTATATGATGTATGCTAATAGACCCAATGAAATTCATCTGAAAATGAATAACAAAAAAAATCTAGAAAATCCAAAAATACTTGGAGACCAAACAACATACAGTAGAACTTCCATAGTTGCCTACCTTCCTACATTGACCATCTCCTTAAGTTAATCTAATTTTCATAGACCAGAATTTCTACCATATGTATATGTCAGTACAGTAGGCCTAGTTCCCTATGTTGACCACCTCCATTTGTTGACCATTTTGTTACAATCTCTTGGATGTTCAAATTACAGAGGTTCTACTGTACTTCTAAATAACACATGGGTTTAAAATGAAATCTTCATATAAATTCTAAAATATTTTAAATTAAGTGAAAATGAAAGTTTAATTTATGAAAATTTGTGAGTGGAAGCAGTGCTTAGAGAAAATTCATAACATCCAATGGATCTATTAAAGCAAAAGGATCAAAAATTAATTATTTGGCAGCTTATTGCCTATAGTACAATGGTTTCAGCACTAGCAACATACACTGAGGCTGGTGGGTTCAAACCTGGCTCAGGCCAACTAAACAACAATGACAACTGCAACAAAAAATAGCTGGGCATTGTGGTGGGTACCTGTAGTCCCAGCTACTCAGGAGGATGAGGCAAGAGAATCACTTAAGCCCAGGAATTTAAGGTACTGTGAGCTGTGATGCCACAGCACTCTACCGAGGTCAACAAAGTGAGACTCTGTCTCAAAAGAAAAAAAAAATTAAGGTAAGAGAAGAAAAGAAATAATAAAAATTAGAGAAGAAATCAATGCAATTAAAAAATAGAGAAATCAATCAAACCAAAATCTGATTCTTTGAAAAGATCAATAAAATCTATAAGCCTCAATCCAAGTTAACTAAGAAAAGAAGTGAGAAGGTACACATTACTAATATCAAAAATGAAGGCACTGCACTATATATCATGGAAATTAAAAGGATAAGAAAGGAACTATGAACAACTCTATGTCCCATAAGTTTCATAACCTAAATGAAAAGGACCAATTTCTTGAAAGACACAATCTTCCAAAATTCACCAAGAAGAAATAGAACATCTGAACTGGCCTATATCAATTTAGAATTTAATAAACAACAACCTTCGAAAATGGAAACCACTAGGCCTACATGGGTTCACGAGTGAATTCTACTAAATGTTTAAGAAAGAAATAAGGCCAGTGCAGGCGGCGCCTGTGGCTCAAAGGAGTAGGGCACCAGCCCCATATACCGGAGGTAGCAGGTTCAAACACAGCCCCAGCCAAAAACTGCAAAAAAAAAAAAAAAAAGAAAGAAAGAAAATAAATTAGGCCAATGCTCTACAATCTTTTCTAGAATATAAAAGCAAAGGAAGTGCTTTATAACCTATTCCATGATGCCAGAATTACCATAATGTCAAAAAAATAAAAAACAAGGATATTATAAGAAAAAGAACACCAAGGCAAAGTCTCTCATGAAAGTAGAAGTAAAAATCCTCAAAAAAATCATATCAAATTGGGCAGCACCTGTGGCTCAAAGGAGTAGGGTTTGAGGTGGTGGGTTCAAACCCAGCCCCAGCCAAAGGAAAAAAAAATCATATCAAATTGAATTTAACCAGTGTATAAAAATAATAATACGCCACAACCAAGTTGGATTTATCCCAGGTATACAAGGCTGGTTCAACATTTAAAAAATCAGGCAGCTGGTGTCTTTAGTCAGCCATTTGGGGACCTCTCCAAAACAAAATACCAACATTATTTTTTGCAGATCTAGAAAAAAATAGTTCCATGCTTCATATGGAACACAAAAAGACCCTAAACAGACAATGCAGCTTTATGTAATAAGAATAAATTGGGAGACATCACTTTAACAGACTTCAAGCTATACTACAAGGCTATAGTAAGCAAAATAACACAGTACTGAAACAAAAATGAAGATATAGAACTCTGAATTAGAACAGAGAACCCAGAGATGAAGCCATTCTCATATCTCCATCTGATCTTCGTCAAAGCAGACACAAACATACTCTGGGGAAAAGAGTCTTTATTCAATAAATGGTGCTAGGAAATCTGGATAGCCACATGTAAAAGTCTGAAACAGGATTTGTACCTCTCACCACTCACAAAAATTAATAAACAGAAGATAGAAACCTTAAATCTAAGGCATGAAACTAAAAGAATTCCAAAAAAAAAAATGTTGGAAAAACTCTCATAGATATCTGCTTAGGGAAAGAATTTATGAAGAAAACCTCAAAAGCAATCACAGCAACAATAAAAATAAATAAATGTGACCTGACCAAATTTAAAAGTTTCCACACAGCTAAGGACACCATCAATAGAGGAAATAGACAACCTACAAAACAGGAAAACGTATTTACATACTACATCCAATAAAGGGCTGAGAACCAGAATCTACAAAGGACTCAAGGAGATCAGCAAGAATAAAATCAAACAACCCCCTAAAAAGGTAGGCAGAAGACACAAATAGGAACTTTTCAAATTAAGACAGCATAATGGCCAACAAACATGAAATAATGCTCATCTTCTTTAATTATCAGGGAAATGCAAATCAAAACCACAGTGAGATATCACTTAACTCCAGTGAGAATGACTTATATCAAAAAGTCCCAAAACAAAAATGCTGGCATGGATGCGGAGACAAAGGAGCACTTATACGCTGTTGATAGGACTGCAAACCAGTACAATCACTATGGACAGTAAGATGGGGATTCCTCAAAGAGCTAAAAGTAGACCTACCATTTGTCCCAGCAATCCCACTACTGAGGATTTGTATTTACCCAAAAGAAAAACAGACATTTTATAATAAAGACACCTGTACTTGAATGTTGATAGCAGCACAATTCACAGATGCAAAGATGTGTAAACACCCAAGTGCCCATCTGTACATGAGTGGACTAATAAAATGTGGTACATGGTATACATAGATCAGCCATAAAAAATGGTCATCTATTATCTTTTGTAACAACCTGGATGGAATTGGAGATCACTCTTCTAAGTGAAATACCACAGGAACAGAAAATCAAACATCATGTGTACTCAATATGAATTGGAGATAGTCAGTCAGCACTATATGCACATATGGAAGTAAAACTCAATGGAAAACAAGTGGGTGGGAGGGAAGAGAGGCTGGGTAAATTCACACCCGACTGGCACAGTGCACACATTTTCCATGAAACGGACACCTTCAACTTTGATGTAAAATGTACAAAAGTGAATTATGTAACTAAATGTGTGTATCACTGTGATATTCTGAAATTCAAAAATAAAAATATGTGTATTAAAAAATAAGTCCAGGTGTGGTGGCTCATACGTATAACCCCAGCACTTTAGAAGGCTGAAGTGGGAGGATCGTTTAAAGCCAAGAGTTTGAGACCAGCCTGGACAACATAGTAAGATTTCATATTTGCAGGAAATTGTAAAACATTATCTGAATATGGTGGCACATGCCTATAGTCCCAGATACCCAGGAGGCTAAGGCAGTAAAATCATCTGAGCCCAAGAGTTCTAAGTTTCAGTGGGCTATGAACATGCCATTACATTCTAGCACAGAAACAGAATGAGACTCTGTTCTAAAAAAAACAAAATGTTTTAAAATCAATTAACATAATTCATCATATTTAATAAGCAAAACAAGAAAATCACATGACTATGTAAACAGATGCAGTAAAACATTTTGCAGGGCTGTGCTTGTGGCTCAATGGGTAGGGTGCCCGCCACAAATACCAAGGGTGGCGGTTTTGAACCCAGCCCTGACCAAACTGTAACAACAACAAAAAATAGCAGGGCGTTCTGGCAGGTGCCTGTAGTCCCAGCTACTCAGGAGGTTGAGGCAAGAGAATTGCCTAAGCCCAGGAGTTGGAGGTTGCTGTGAGCACTCTACCCAGGCCAATAGGTGCCCGCCACAGAGCCCAGCTATTTGTTGGTTGCAGCCATCATTGTTGTTTGGCGGGCGCGGGGTGGATTCGAACCGGCCAGCTCAGGTGTATGTGGCTGGTGCCTTAGCCGTTTGAGCCACAGGTGCCAAGCCCCAAAACCTATTCATAATAAAAACTCTCAGTAAACTGGGAATAGAACTTCCTCAACTAGATTTTAAAAATTTATAAACAGCATATTACAATTAACCTCAGATTTAATAGTGAGAGACATAAAGCTTCCCCACTAATACAAGAAAAGTGGTGAGGATGCCCCGGTCACCACTCCCTTCAACACAGTACTGCAATCCAAGGTAATGACGTTAGACAAGAGAAAGAAATGAAAGTGTCCTGATTGAGAAGGGAGTAATAAGACTGACTTTGTTTGCAAATGACACTATGATGTATGTAGAAAATCTGAAAAAAAACTCCAAATGAACCTGGGCTCTTAAAGTTTACCCCTGAGTTCTAGTTACCACTAAGCTCTAGTTATCACCAAGAGACAGATAATTCATATGGCATATGAGTTGTTCCAAAGCAATTGACTGACAAAAAGTTATCACAGTCCTAATACTCGAATCTGAAAAGCACTGCCTTAAAAAAAAAAAAAAAACTTAGATAAATTTCTAGTTACCAATACAGAAGGAAACTGATTATAAAAGCAGCAAGGCAAATCTAGCCACATACTGAATAAATAACACACAATAAAAAAAGCACAATAATCTCTCTCCAAAACGGCAAAAGTGGATCAGTCTTAAAAAAATCAAATCTAAGAACATGATTGCATTAATTGATTAAAAGAGATTTTCCTAAGTTTATTCAGTCATCCCCCTTACCCATGGTTTTCCTCTCTGAGGTTTCTGTTACATTTGCGTTAGAAATATCATGGAAAATTTTAGAAACAAACAATTCATACGTTTTAATTTGTGCAGCCTTTTGAGTAATGTGATTAAATCTTGCACCATTCTGCTCCATCCCTCATGGGATGTGAATCATTTACTTGTTGAGCTAAACCAGGTGAGGGTGAGTACAGTACAATCAGATATTTTGAGAGTGAGTGAGCACAGAGATACAACTTTTATTACAATATATTGTTATCATTCTACTTTATTGTTGGTTATTATTTATCTTTTATCTTGTCTAATTCATAAATTAAAGTTTACCATAGGCATGCATCTACAGGAGAAAGCATAGGGTTTGGTGTTACCCATAGTTTTAGGCACCCACTGGGAGTCTTGGAACATACAGACACAGATAAGAAGGGAAATTACTGTAATCATCTTCTTAGAAGCCCTGATATATGATAGTTTTCCTCCATGGCTCCTAACTCATGACTCCCAGGAGTCTTTTGTTATAATGTTAGGCACTTCAGGACTTAGAAGCAGGCCTTAGTAAACAATCTCTCTCTCTCTCTTTCTCTCTCTCTCTCTGACCTTTTCCTGCCTTGTTTTCGCCTCCTCAAGTCAGGACTCTAATCTTGCCACGCCTTTCTGATTATTCATAATAAGACCCTCACTTCAGAAGGGATCCTGCCCCATATCCTGGAGGAAGGAAGGCTGCACAGAGAAGCCAAAAGGAGCCCAAGACAGGCCTTGCTGATTTTCCCACCCACTCGATTATGAGCTCATACCCGTTCGTCCAATCACATTTCTGCACCGTTTTCCACGCTTCAAACCACGCCCATCCAAAGAAGTCTCCGTTAAAGGACGGAGAGGACAGGGCTCGCTCAGTGAGCTTGTAGGTGGCTGACCCCGGGAAGGCTCCCGGAGAGTAGCGGGCTCAGGGTGGGCATGGAATAATATAATAATTTCACTCTGTGAAATCTGACGCACTCTCCCTGCAGATAGCATCAGAATAGACCTGGGTTGGAGGACACATCTGTTGCCACATCGATGGCCTGCTTGTTGGTGGCGAGAAATCCACGCATTTGATCACAGAAGTTTTTTGTGTTGATTGATATGGCACGGGAACAGTTGGGGAAAGAGTAATACTCCTGCTTTTTCATTTCATTCTGTTGTTCATGCTCCATTCCATTCATGCCCATTTATTTATATTTGGGCTGTAAGTTGTGGGGTTTTAGCGGAGGATCCCAGTAACATTCTCTATGAAATACCATTCCAATCAATCTTACATTTTATGACACCAACCATTGTTTGTTCCAGATATTTTATGCTACAGAGTATATTCTTTATACTTGCATAAATAATTTTTTAAAATAAATTAATAAAGTAAAATAAGAATTTTATCATCTTTTTAAGGTTAAATGTTTCTCCACAGATGCAAGAGTCCTAGAGCTATTTATGGAAAATGTTAGTAATCATATTTCCAGGAGAGAAAAAAAAAAACAAAATTTCTTCCAGTCAAAGCAGCTCGACAGTGTCAGTACTACATAGAGAGATTAGAAGTGAAACCTTGATTGGAGAAAAATGATTGAGTTGAGGAGAGTGAAGGGCTGGGACCTCTAAATGGATTTATAAGAAAGAAAAATAAGAATGCAAGTCAGGCAAGGTGGCTCACACCTGTAATCCTAGCGCTTTAGGAGGCTGAAGCAGGTGGATTGTTTGAGCTCAGGAGTTCAAGACCAACCTAAGCAAGAGTGAGACCTTTGTCTCTACTAAAAATGGAAAAACTATGCATTGTGGCAGGTGCCTGTAGCCCTAGCTGCTTAGGAGGCTGAGGCAGGAGGATCACTTAAGCCCAAGAGTTTAATGTTGCTATGAGCTATGAGACCACAGCACTCTACCCAGGGCAACAGAGTGAGACTCGAACTCAAAAAAAGAAAAAAGTAAGAATGCAAATGGGAGCAGAAGAGAAAGACCAAGACTTTCCATAGAGTATGTTATAATTGCTGTATAAATCAATAAAGTATATGAAAACCTCAAAACAACACATAGGAAAAAAGACTTAGAAACAAACGCTAAGCAATGAAGAAAGTATTCAGGTAGTACAGGAAAAAAGACTCCGACGCAAGAGGAGGTGTGGGCAGGGAGAAGATAGATAGGCTACAACCTGCCCAGATCCACTATTGTTAATATCACATGCACAGAGTAATGTTCCCGGTCAGATCCATGAGGAAAGCAGGAGTTCACCTAGTTAAGAAGATACACTACGGCAGGACTATACAGAGCCTTTGATACATAGATGGGCCTTCTGGGACTCCAGAGTACATTGGAACATTTCTCAAACTTAACACAACCAGAGGACACTTATCTGGGCTCAGAATAGAGTAACCTCTATTAACTTCTCTTATAAGAAACACTCATGTTCCGTGATATATAGAGAGTCTGGGAGAGACGCTGCAAAGATATGGTAACAAGGGGAGGAAAAAATTTTAAGAGATTATGAATGGCTGTCACAGAATCATGCACAGAAATGTGTGGTGTAATCATTCAACTTAGAAGTCTCTCTATGATCCAAACGCAGCCAGAATTCTTTGAAACACTGGGTTCTTCTCATAGTTAAATGTCTAAAAGTTACATCCACCGTGAGAACTTGAGCCTTCAAAAAATATTGTTGGAGGGTGTACTTGGGTAACAGTGATCATAACATGGCATAATGAATGAGGTTCTCTATTTTGCTTCCCAGCTAAAGTTCCTTGTGACTAAGACAGCTAGTGGCTACTGGAATATTCCACTTACATTCATAGGATATGTTAGTGTTCCCAACCCTCCCAGGCTGGAGCACAGTGGTGTCATTGTAGATTGCTACAAATCCCTGTGCTCAAATGATCCTCCTACCTCAGCCTCTAGAGTAGCTGAGAATACAAGTGTGAGTCACCAGGTCTTGTTCAAGCCCCTTTTACTGATGCAGGAAAAAGGAAAAATAAAAGAGATAAAAGGAAGAAACTTAAGAGGAAACAAATAATGAAGAAGAAAAGAAAAGAAGTAGGGAAGGGGAGACAGGAGGAAAGACCAGGCTCCTGCCTATAATCCCAGCACTCTGGGAGGCCAAGGCCGTAGGAATGCCTGGGCTCAGAAGTTTGAGACCAGCCTGAACAAGAGACCCCATCTCTACTAAAAATAGAAAAACTAGCCAGGCGTGGTGGTTAGTGCCTATTGTCTCAGCTACTCAGGAGGCCAAGGCAGGAGGATCACTGGAGCCCAAGAGTTTGAGGTTGCTATGAGCTGTGAACCTATGGCACTCTACTCAAAGTAACTGAGGCTCAAAAAAAAAAAAGACGAGAATTTTATTTGACTATGGCCTGTGTCTAGTGAACAACTTATCCTCATCTGCACCTTTGTGGGGTTTATAAAATCAGTTGAAGGGCTGGAAACAATGATTAAAGTTGACCATATTAATAATCTTGTTTTGACATTTTTACTCATAGACACCACTTAATGTTGGTAACAGAAGAAAACACAGAGGGGGTTAAGCTCAACTGGTAAGAGTCTCACCTCATCTCCAGAGCCAAAAGGCTGGAGTTATTTTAATTATCCCCTGAGATTTCTTTCACAATTTGAAAAGAATAAACATCTCAGAGCAGATAAATTAGGAAGTCTTCCCAGTGGTCTTGACTGGCAGAGTGCATTGATATGCAGTAGGACATTGGCTGTCAAACTGCCACCAAACCTAGCAGAGACCCACAGTCTGCTGTGGGAATCCTAAGAGCAGCTTCCTGTTGAGTGGGTTTGTGCAGCCTCTGTCCAGGCAGAGCAGAGCAGCAGCGTCCATGGAGTCCTGTCCTTGTCAGTGGAAGCCCACAGGATCAGCTTCCTGCTAGCCAGATGCTTTGATTCTACTGACATCTATGGGCTGTGGCTTAACAGTGCTCCCTCCTCTCCCTTTTTTACTGGTTTGTCCAATTTTCACATATTTTTTAAGGGCTTTGTATGTATTTAAAGACAATGGGAGCAAACCTGCTGTCTGTCCAAACATGATACTCCAAGGCTACCCGCTTCCTGTCCCCCAAGGACTATGTGGAGGTAAGAATTCCCCCATCAAAAGCTGCTCCCCACTGCCTGGGTATAAGCTCTTCCTGCCTGGCTTTGTCCAGGAGAATCTCACTCCTCAGTCAGCATTGTCTCTGATGCATAAAAAGAAACAATAATTTATACGTACAAAGTATTACTGGAATACACATAGTACGTAGTTTTGAAATACGCTGTCATACAAGCGTATCATATTATACCTCACCTATTTATTGTCCAAGGCTTACTTAATACTCACTGTATCAACCTCATTATAAGAACTGACGAGTTCTCTTCTTGGCCACTGACACAGCTCTTGAGATAAATCTAGAGAAGCTTTCCCAACTTCGATAATAATTCTCTCGACTTTCCATTTTGAAGCACATAGCCACTCTATTATTTTTTCTTTCCATCCCATCCCATTTCTACCATCTCTGCTCGCTTCTTCATTGTTTGTTCCCAGTTGCTCCATTTGCAGCAAAGTCCCAAATCAATCCCCTCAGCTTTTTCCTCCTCCATTTTTTGTTCTCTCTTGCTCCATCTGAAACAAGGCCTCCACTCAATTCCACCAACTCCATTCATCGACTCAGACTATGCAGTTACTCTCTGTCTCAGCATCCATCCCTTTACCAGTCTTCAGAATCACACCAGTCTTATTTCAGAGTACATATCTGCACTGTCCAGTTACTTCCTTCTTTGACTCAAGTCCCTACAGTGTTTTTGTTGTTGTTTTTCATTTTGCTCTGCTTTATTGAGACAGGCTCTGTTGCCCAGGCTAGAGTGCCATGGCATCAGCCTAACTCACAGTGACTCAAACTCCTGAGTTCAAGAGACTCTCCTTCCTCAGCCTCCCAAATAGCTGGTACTACAGAAGCCTCCACCATGCCCAGAGATGTTTTCTATTTTTAGTAGAGATGGGGTTTCGCTCTTAGACTGGTCTCAAACTCCTGAGCTCAAGCACTCTTTCCACCTTGGCCTCCCAAAGTGTTGGGATTACAGGTGTGAGCCACCATGCCTGGCGCCTATAGTTTTTTCTGATCACAGAATACTCCACCCATGTTTTAAAGTGCTTCGCCACACATTGACCGTTAACTCTTCATGGAGGAAACACAGATCAAACAGCCTAACTTCTTTTAACTGCACTGAGCATCAGCACAATTTTGCATTCAAGGTAATGGTAAAGTGAGCAAGTCCTACACATAAATATGGACAGAAACAAGTTCCAACGCAGTCGACTTCAGACAGGAACTGCAGTGCCAACAGCACTGTAGTAGAGAGTCAAGGGCATGCATGCCAAACAGGAAGATACTAACCCGTCCCTGTAATCTGAGATCGCAAATAACAGCCACAACAACAACTACAAGGCTGCAAGAACACACTCTTAATTAAAAGTCAACCTGCCCTAGTGGAGCTGTACAGCACAGGACCTGTGCATGTCCTCCTTACCGCAGGCATGGTGGGCTTTCAACTCACTAAAGCTGAGTTGAAAACAAAACTCTGCCTCTCACTTTTGATCCTGAGCAAGTTCCTACTTTATCTGAGCTTTACATTCAGCAGGTATAACATATAAACAATGTTTTGAACAATATAAATATTTATATTGCTGACATAAGCTATGCCCTTTATAGCTCTACTTCCAAACCAACCATCAGATGTATCAAAAGGAGGTTTAATAAAAAATGTTTTCAAAAGGTCAACAGTCATTAGACAGTAAGAAGGGGCCAAACCATCCTGGCACCTTCCTCTGCATTCCCTATGGAGTCCCCCTCTATCCCGAGGAGTCCTACAGCAGCACCACATGGGGGTTGATATTATAAAAAGCCCTACCCCCCTAAAATTCTGATTAGATCCAGAATTGGACCAAGAACCTATATTTTCAATAGATACCCCCAAAGTGATGTTGATGATCAAGGTTTGGAAATTACTGATCTCCCTGTAGGATAGTCTGAGAATTCCTGTGAGAAGAGGGAGTGATTCATCATTTAGCCAATACCTTTCCCTTACTGCTATCAAGAGACCCCTCTACATAAACTGCTTTATATATTTTTGTGTGTTAGAAAAAAACAGACTTCGTTGATGATTTCACAGAGATCAAGGAGTACCACAGAACTGTAAAGGGCTTCCTCATTGTCTTCTTTTGATTGGAAATTTTTGTCACTCAGGTGGGTTGACTGAATGCTCAGTCTATGCCTAATGCCTTTCTAGATTCTTAGAGAAATACAGAGAGTCCCTTCCCTAAGGACCACATTCAAGGTTGCTGCTCCAGACTCAGGAGTGGCCCCTCCTCACTCAGGCTAAGGGTAGATAGAGTTAAATTACTTGACAGCCACTTTCCAGTGAGACTATGTTCAAAGCATAATCCAATCCATTAACAGTTTCTGGGTACCAGGACCTAGAAATAAGCCTTTCATTAGGGAAGCACACAAACACCCACATTCCAGCTAAGTAATGAACCTCAGTCTTTAAAGACCTGGTTTGGATTTGAAACAGAGGAGCCAGCAGGTTGGAATTCAGGACCCAGGAGTGTGTTTGTTACCTGCAAATTGTATTCTTATGCCCAGCCTCACACCAGAATTTTCATCAAAGTCCCCAAGAGATTGATTAGTTCTGTAATGGAAATACATTTTTCTGTTCTTTGGCACCACATTGCCTTCCTTTTCTTCCAAATAAATAAAGCATTAAAAGATGCTAAATCCCATAGGACAACTTTGAAATAAGGAATTGTTTCAGCCTGGAGGATAAAAGGGGCAGCTCCTTTAGGTTAAATGCATGCAATGTGAAAATTTCCCACCTAGAAAACTCAAAGCAGCATTCACTTGGTGTTGGATTCAGCACCCTGGCTTTGCTGAATCCCCCTCAGCTCCACTCCCCCATCTCTCTTTTGGGCAGAGGAGAAGCTGACAGCTTAAACAAAGCCCTGGGGGGAACAAAGAACCCTTCCAGATGAGCCTCAGGGCAGCCCCTCACCCCAGCCTCACCCCGGTCTCCTGCCCCCTTAGCCCTTGGGGCAGGGTGATTTCATCCTGAGGATAGCTGCAGTCTTTGGATAATGAACACTAACTCTTTAGCCCTCATTTTTAAAAATCCACCATTAATATAGAGTGACATTGAATTCCCTGGTAATCGGATTAGGGTATATTGCTCAAAGTGTCATTCAGAGCTGAAGCCCCTTTATCTCTTCGCTGATATGAAGCTAAGCTCCTTGACTCACTTTGCTGCTGTCTCTTTGGAGTCGTGAAGAATCTGACTTCTTCAAGCCAACAATTTTATTTGCTTAATCTTGGGTGAAGAGATTAGGGATTTAGAGAAGATTTTTCAACATCCTTGCCATTCCTAGGAATAAGACAGATCCCTTCCTCCTGGACCCCCTCTCCCTCTGCCCACCAATGCATACACATACACAATCAAGGTAATACAAACACCAACAAACACAACACAGATACACATGTACATACACAATTAACACAGTGATACAATACACAACGTGACACACTCAAAAGTACTCATCTATACATGTACAATTTAAGAGAAGGAAGATGAATTGTTGTCACAGCAAAAGATAGCATTTCTGGGAGCCCTATAGAGCAATTCTCAAACTTTAGGAGGCTGTTGAGATCACCTGGCTAAAATTATGCCCTCTTGTTGCAGGACTTGTGAGTAGTTGGGGTGCTTATCCCTATGAACTCTGTCTGAGTTTGGCTTTCCCCACAGCTTGTAGATGGAAACCACAAGGGGTTAGAATTAAAAAAAAAAAAAGTACAACTTTATACACTATCCCTAGGCCCTCCATCCAGAGACAAAATGAGACAGCTATAGTAAAAAAACAAAATTCCCTCCTAACTTGAGAATCAAAAGTAAAAATTTGTATTCAAGAAGGAGTTGATTTAGAGTAGACGGTTGGGACTCAGTAACATATGAAAAAACA
This sequence comes from Galagoides demidoff, assembly GCA_963574575.1. NCBI lineage: Eukaryota > Metazoa > Chordata > Mammalia > Primates > Galagidae > Galagoides > Galagoides demidoff. The sequence continues at coordinate 27,896 of CAUYQV010116406.1, forward strand.
TGAGAATGTGATTCATTTGACTCCCCTTATCCAACTGAATGGCTGTGGAATCTTGCACAAGACACTTGTCTTCTCTAGAGTAAAGTTTCCGTTCCTAGCATGGAGATGATGACAGATTTGTACCTCCTTAGCCTTCCTCGTAGAATTGTCTGCATGCCAGGTGATGTAATTGCATAGAAAATCCACACACTGATCAAGATTGATCATCAGGAACTCAAATAGGCAGTCATTGTAACCACTGGAAGACTCTGGAAAAGCAAAAGTTGAATAGATGCCTGACAGCTACCTTCAACTATTTAATCAGTAATGCGGAAAAGACAATACATTTGTCCTGTGTACATTGAAGAAAGAGCTAGTGCCAGTTTTCAAGCTACAAAGAGGTAGATTTGAACTCAACTCAATTCCATGAATGGGAATTTACTGAGTGCATTGTACGTGCCAGAGACCCTGCCTGGGGCTGCCCTGCTTTCGAGGAAATCATGTAGGACTTTGCCAGGAACACAGGGCATAGAGGGGAACAATATCATGATAGATACATAGGTGACAGAGTCAAAGCTGTATTTGGAGAACAGAGACTATTTCTTTGTGCAACATTGGAGGACACAGGAGGCAATGGCACGGGGTCTGGATATGAGACTTGCCAGTTAAGTTGAGAGGAGGTGTGAAAGGCCTTGTTCTAAAGGTTTGATTCTACAGGCAGTGGAAGCTACTAGAGGTTTTCAGGCAATGGAGTAACAAAATCACCTTCGAGTTTTAGAAAATATTTGCTACCTGTCACTTGCCCCAGATAAGCTCTGAGGATACAAACAGGAAGAAGATAATGTGCCTATGGGGCGGTCTGCTCTGGAGCCACACCTCCCTACTGCAAGGGTTCCTCCCTGAAAACCTAAGACTAGCGAAATTGGCAGTTTCTGAACTCAAGTAGAGTTTGGGGATCAGTCACAAATGATCTCCTGAAAGCTCTTATGAATGTGTTTACCTTCGTGATTAATAAAGGCTTTTCTGTAAATATGAGCAGTATTAATGACATTTCTCTGAAATTGGTCAAAATCCATATTTATTCACAGTGTGTACTTTGTGACACGCTTGTGAATCACCTTTGCTTTGTTGCTGATAGAGTTAGCTCTGGGTTGCATCTTCCCCTCAGGACCAGTCCTGGATCTAAATATTCAATGTTTTCAAATTTATGGCCTAGAGTTGTAGACTCTTAGACTCAGAGTAGGGAACTTGGATATGCTGAATATAAAAATATATGTTAACCAATGCCAGGTAATATTTTCCATCCCCTTCCCCCAAGCACTGCCCTGAATAACATCATGCCCAGCAGATACCATCAGTTGGCCATACACTCCTCAGCACCTTTGGTCTTCAAAGATGTCAGAAAACAGTTAAGTTCTAGCTTACTTTCCTTCAGTTGCTCTTATGTCTCCAAAGCTTCATGGACAAAGACTCCATGTTGCTCTGCTATCTACTGCACTGTGTTTGAGGGAAAACAAATTTTTATGTGATAGAATTTCAAATAAGCAGAAATTGCAGCTCTAAATAGTAATACACATGTGATCAAAGGACTATGGGAGACTCTATCCTATGGTGCTCACAGATTTATGAACAAGTGTTTAGGAGCCAGAGTGAGTCATAATTATGGTATTGACAAGTATGTTTTCAGCTTCAAGAAACAAAATACTTAAAAAGGTGGCTCCAAAGATACTCTCTCCCATAACACAGAGTCCAGAAGAAGATGGCTGCAGGCTTAGTGTTGTGGGTTAGCCTGTGTTTAAGGACCTAGGCTCCTTACCTCTTTCTTTTCCATCAGCAGATTGACTTGGTCCTTAAGCTTAACTTCTCATGATCATGAGATGGCTACTGCAGCACCAGGCATCATCACAACTTCATACAAAGACATTAGAAGGGCTTAGTGCCTGTAGCTCAGCAGCTAGAGTGCCAGCCACATATACCGGAATTGGCAGGTTTGAATCCAGCCCGGGCCTGCCAAACAACAATGACAAATACAACAACAACAACAAAAAAAAAATAGCTGGGCATTGTGGTGGTCACCTGTAGTCCCAGCTACTTGGGAGGCTGAGGCAAGAGTTTGAGGTTGCTGTGAGCTGTGATGCTACAGCACTCTATGCAGGGTGACAGCTTCAGACTCTATTTCAAAAAAAAAAAAGACATTAGAAGGCCACAAGAAGGGCTACTTCTCTTTGTACAACTCTGTTAATTCACTTCTCAAAACATTTCCCTTTGGTCCCATTGACCAACGTTAGATCATATGCCCAAGCCCAACCTGCAAAGAAGAATCTCTAAAGTGACCATCAGCCTTTATCCTATGGGCCACCTCAGTCACGGGCAGGCTGCCAACAGTAGGGTGTTCAGCTCATCCTGATTTGCTCAGGACTTTTCCAGTTTCAAAACTGAAAGTTCCACATTCTAAGACACCCACAGTCCTGGAAAAGTGCAATGGTTGGCCACCCATGTGTCATAATGTGCAGGCATAGCTGTTGGAGGAGTGGAGCAGGGGGTAAGGGTATGGCCATTGCCTCAGGAAAGAACTGAAGTACTGCAAATGGCATTCAGGAGGGATGGGAGGGGATGATGAGTGAGCTACAATCAAGTGGAGCAGACAGGTCATAAATGGCATTTGGATGTGAACATGAAGGAGAGCCAGGAACCACTGATGGTTCTGAGATCCTGTCTTAATTACCAAAGGCATTCATTCATTATCTCACCATTCTGTGGGTCAGGAGTCCAGGCAGAGTAGCTGGACATATCTTCTGCTTAGAGTCTCACAAAGCTGAAATCAAAGGCTACAAACTTCCTCAAATTGTTGGGAGAACTCTATTCCTTGTGGCTGTAGGACTGAAGTCAAAGTTTCCTTGGCATGTGACTCTCTTTAAGCCAACAACAGCAACCTCCTTTTCTTACCTTGAACCCGTGATTTTCCCTTATGTTACTAGCTAGAGAAAGAGCTCTACTACTGTGATAGGATTAGGCCAAATCACCTAGGATGCCTCTCAATTTTCAATTTAGCTGATTATCAACCTTAATTATATCTACAAAGTCCCTCAGATAATACATGGTATAACATATTGACAGGCATAACTCCAGGGGACAAAGTTAACAGGGGGCAAAATTCTGCCTAACACAGATGGTTAGGAAGTTATTGGTGACATTTTGTCAAAGCAAAAAAAAAAAAAAAAAAAAAAAGTATCTCACAATAAAGATTAGCCTACAAATCTCATGGGACTGGATGATTCCTAAGGTTCCATCCAGCTCTAAGACCCTGTAATTCCAATTTTCCAAATTGCTCTACTCCTGTCACATAGAGGAAAATATAGTATGTCTTATTAATTTAACAAAAGAGAAAAAACCAGAATTTTTTAGAAAATAACCAAATCCTCCCAATACAGACATTTTGATTTGCTGTACAAATAACTTGCAGTGAAACTTGAAAGCAAGAGCTTGCAGAAATAAACTTTTTTCTTTTCATTTTTCATGGAATTATTGGTTTAGGGGAAAAAAAGATAGTATGAAAGCGTTAAGATACCTAGAGATTCCCTACATTGCCCCTGTTAGATCAGACACCAGATGATTGGGTGGTATTATGAAACACTCCCTTGGAAATGGCTGTCAAGATACCTCACTGACTCTTAGTTTTAGGGACCTTTCCCCTTTAGGTGACAGCCAGAGTGCTGAAAGTGGAAACAGACTGTGTGGCCCACCCTGACACCACATTTTTATTGATGGTAAAGGAAGAGAAATGTTTGCAGACAGGATAGAGGTCTCAGGAGCAAAAGATAGGGGCTCATGAGATTTTGCTTTGGGGAAAAAAAATCCCCAGGGCTCTAATACTCATCAGAGTGAGAATTTAAATAGAATCTCTTCTTTAGGTATTAAGTAAACATGAGGCCCAGGACAAGATAAGGAGATAAAGAACAGCTTGACTTAGGCAACTTAGGTTTAAGTGCAGTATCAGACAGAAATGTGAAGCAAGCCTTGGTAGGAAAAATCTGGGTAGATACTCATATAGATAGTGAGTGAATTTTGCCCAGAAGGTAAAGAGAAGAATGGATTTCTTACCTGCACAATTTTCAGACCATAATATTTCATCTGACATACCCAACAAAATAAGACTATAAAAAGAATATGCCTCGGAGATACAGCCCCCAAATGGGGGCCCCAAAATACACAATGACTCTCTGGACAAACAAGCCAAGAGATTACGTCTCCCTGAATATGGGAAAGACTATCAGGTAATAAGAAATAAAGAATAGAAAATGTTAAAATGAAGGTGAAAAGGTTAGGGCCATTGAGGGAGGGAGCTTGTTATAATGATAGCTGTTCATATGATGAATAGTGCCCTCATCATGCACCAGGTGGACCCTCCACTCTGGATGCATCATCTCAACTAACTCATACAAAAAAGCTGTAAGTAACCTGTTCACATTCAACAGAGCCAGCAAAAGGCAAAGCCAGGATGCAGAACACCACTCATAAGCATGGTGCCACTCTGAAAGAGGTTAAAGGTACCACAAGGTTCAAAAGATTGAAACCCCAATAATATCTCAAGCTTTTATATGTCTTTCTATATGTAAGACTATGAGAATCTTTGTGTCCAAGAAGACCAGACAGAGGTAACTTTTGCTTCCAGCCCCCTGGCCCATGTGAGTTACTTTCTGTGGCACCGTGACCAGCTGACCCTCCTTATCTGCTTGTATCTGAAACTGAACCCATTATCTCCCTGAGGGTTCATTCCACTTCTGGCCATTTATAATTATTAGAAAATTCTTCCACATGTTAAGCTGTCATCAGTATGCCTTTTAGTGCCTATTCCACATTGTTCAAAAGTGTAAAGAAAAAAAATTAAAAATAAAAGTCTAAAGGAATACAGAAAATGTCTGGAAATTTCTCTACATAGAAAGCATAGCATAGAGTTGAAAGCAACTGTCACTATCCCAAATTCTCATTTCTTCAAGAAGGATAGTGCCAGCTGCTTCTATTATTTGTTTGTTTGATTATTTATTTATTTAATTTTTGAGACAGAGTCGCACTTCGTGCCCTGGGTAGAGTGCTGTGGCATCATAGTTCATAGCAAGCTCAAACTCTTGAACTCAAGAGATCTTCTTCCCTCAGCCTTCCAAGTAGCTGGGACTACAGGCATCTGCCACAACACCCAACTAGTTTTTCTGTTTTTAGTAGAGACGGGATCTCGCTCTTGCTCAGGTTGATCTCAAACACCTGAGATCAGGCAATCCACCTGCCTCAGCCTCCCAGAGTGCTGGGATTACAGGTGTGAACCACTGTGCCTGGCCAGTTCCTTCTATCATGTCAAAGGAAACAAAGACTACAACCAGCAACACCATAACCACAGTTGATGCCACCACTATCCCTTCTTCAAGGCCTAAGAAATGAAGGTCCCCAGAAGTAGGAGAATAATCAGCAGGTCAATGAAAAGCATCCAATCCAAAGATTTATAAAAACCGTCCTACTATAAAATACAGGTATAAAAAAGAGTGGAAGCTCAAAATGTTGGAATAGAGATTCACCAAAGAAACATGAATAGCAAAGAATAATCTAAGGCATTAACATTCAGAAAATGTACTGCTACACATCTACTAGAATGGCTAAAATTTTACTTTATTTTATTTTTTTTTATTTCAGGTTAATGTCAGGTACAACCAACCAAATAACAATATTTGAATGTGTTATGTAGAGTCCCTATTGTAGTTGTATCCTACACCCAAAAGGTGTGCCATACACCCCTACATTGTATCCATTTCATGGTAGTACCCCAAACCCAATATCCCTTCTTGCTGACCTTTGTCCCCCCTCACCCCTCCACTTGAATTGAAATGAGTCTTTGTCCTATGTGGGTGTGAATTAGATGGCCTCTGGCTTCATGTTAATATTAAATACATTGCATATTCTCTTTTCCATTCTTGTGATACTGAGAAAAATGTGCTTCAACTCTATCCAGGTTAATACAAAAGATGTGAAGTCACTATCTTTTTATAGATGAATAGTATTCCAGGGTATACATATACCACAGTTTGTTAATCCATTCCTGAATTGATGGGCATTTAGGTTGTTTCCACATCTTGGTTGTTGCAAATTGAGCTGTGATAAACAATCTAGTGCCTATGTCATTATGATAAAATGATTTTTTTTCTTCTGAGTAGATGCCAAGTAATGGGGTTGTGGAATCAAATGGGAGATCTAATTTGAGTTCTTTGAGGATTTTCCATACTTCCTTCCAAAGAGGCTATATTGGTTTGCAGTCCCACCCACAAGTGTAAAAGTGTTTCCATATCTCTACATTCATGCCAGCATCTGCAACTTTAGGACGTTGTAATGTAGGCCATTCTCACTGGGGTTAGGTGATATCTCAGGGTGGTTTTGATTTGTATTTCTCTGATGATTAGGGACCCTGAGTAGTTTTTCATATGTTGGCCATTCATCAGTCTTTATCAGAGAAGGTTCTGTTCATGTCTTTTGCCCAGTGGTAGATGTTGCTGATTAATTTGAGTTCTCTATAGATCCTAGTTAGCACACCTTTGTCAAATTTATAATACACAAAAATCTTTCTCCATTCTAAAGTTTATTTATTTGCTTTGATTGTTGTGTCCTTAGTTGTGCAGTCAGTTTAATGAATAACCAACAGCATCAAATGCTGACAAAGATGCAGAACAACCTGGAGTGCTCATAAATTCATTGCTGGTAAGAATGGAAAATCGTTGGGCCACTTCAGAAAACATATGACAACATATTGACAACATCCTCTAACGTAGAGATACACTTACTTGTCATGACCCTGCAACCCTACTTCTAGGAATTTATTTTAGAGAAGTGAAACATAACGTCCACCCAAAGACCGAGATGTAATTGTTTATTCATAACAATACAAAACCGGAAACAACCCAAATATCATTCATCAGATAAAGGGGTGAACAAGTTGTGGTACCTTCATACATAAAACATTACTCTGCAATATAAAGGAAAAACCACCAATTCACACAACAAATGGATGAGTCCAAATGCATTTTCTGAGGGAGAGACAATGGAACCAAAATGCCATATTGCATGGTTACATTTTTAGCTTATTCTGGAAAAGGAAAAACCAGCAAACAAAAAACAGATGCAGTTTTCAGGGAGTGGGTAGGGAGGAGAGGTGGACTACAAAAGCAAAGTATGATGGGATTTGGGAGAGTAAGGGAACTGATCTGTATCATAATTGTGGTGGCAGATACATCGCCCTGTGTATTTGTCAAAACTGATACAATAGGATGAGTAACTTTTATTGCATTATATGAATTTTTAAAAATCAAGATGTGAGGACAATATACAGTAGGATGATACAGAATAGAATACAGAGGGTTAAACATGAATGTGATGGCGTTACAGATTAAGAAGGTAACCACCATGAAGAGAACGAGAAAGAAAACCACCAGAGTAACTCTGGAAATAGGTATTTGACTGGATATTATAAGTAAAGCTAAGATAAAAAGAACAATATGCTGATATTGTACCCTACCCAGTATTTCTTCTATGGTACGGGTTAATGATTCTAAGACTACTTTGTGTGTGTACCAGTGCTAAACACATAAATATATGGTAGATATGAAATTTCCTATTAGAGAAAGAAGTTACAAATAAGGAAAAGAAAACAGTTAAAATGAGTCTTGTGGTGTTGTATTGGAATTGGAGATATCAGTATGAACTCACAGAGGATAGATAGATAGATAGATAATAGAAATTTCTGTGCCTGGCTCAGCACCCATTGCTCAGTAAGTACGGTGCCAGCCACATACACTGAGGCTGGTGGGCTTGAGCCCAGTGCAGACCTGCTAAACAACAAAGACAACTGCAACCAAAAAATAGTCAGGTGTTGAGGTGGGTACCTGTAGTCCCAGCTACTTGGGAGGCTGAGGAAAGAGAAGAGCTTATGCCCAAGAGTTTGAGGTTGCTACAAGCTGTGACACCATGGCACTCTACCAAGGGCAGCATGATGAGACTCTGTATCAAAAAAAAAAGACAGAGATTTCTGTGTCTGCATGGGTTAATGTAGTTATTCATATTTTATTCTCAAGTTTTATCTCTGAGAAGACCTAAAAGCAATGAAGTCCCAGGAACATTGAGCACACCCAGTGCCTAGATCTTAGTTTCTAAGTACTAAAATGTGCCAGGGCTTCTTGGAGAACTCCTGGGGGGTTGGAGCAAAAAAATACAATATGAACCTGTAACATCTCATGGGGCCAGAAGGTAAGAAAGTCATAAAGAAATAATGGGGGTGTATTGAAAGGAGAGAGGAGCTAATCTGAGAAAGCTCCCAGGAGCCAATACTGGAAGACATCAAACAACATGGAAAACAACAACAGTAGTGTTGGATTATAATCAACCAATTATAACAAACATCCCATTCATATTTATATCTATATGACCCCATAAAGATGTAAACAAATAATTGAATAAATCAGGAAATAGTAGAAAAAGGGAAGTTAATCCCTATAGGAGAATCTCAATTAATAAATGCAAAAGAATAATGAAAATATGGAAAATAACCACAGTTAGAGACAAGATTCACCAGTAGTTGATAATATTAGGTGGCAAAAGTTTTAAAAGGAGCAGGCTATTTGAATAGTTTAATGATATCTCCCCAATACACAACAAAGGGAAAGATAGTAATTTTATTTTGGAGAAACCCAGCAAACCTCAATGGAGTAGTCAAAGCTATCAGTAATGAGATGTGTCAACATCACGTGCCCCCAATGCAAGGTCACATCACCTCCATGAGATTCTTGCCCCAAATCCATCATCTCAGTATAATCATAAGACAACACCAGACAAACCCAAACTGAGGGACATTCTACAAAATAACTGCTCAGTTACTTTCCAAAGCCCTGAAACACAAAGACAGCCTGAGGAACCACTCCATTTGGAGGTCAAGGACTTATAACCCCTAAACGCAATGTGGGACCCTGGGTTGGAAAACCTGAATCAGGTTTGTAGCTTACTCAGTATTACTCTACCACCAATGTTAATATCTTAGCTTAGATAACTATACCTGGGTGATAGAAGATGCTATATTATATTTTTAGAAGTTGGGAAACTCTGTACAATCTTTGCAATTTTACTATAAATTCAAATATATTTTGGAATAAAAACTTTTTAAAACTTCATTTATAGATTCTTTAGAAAATAATAGTATTTAAAGTCAGTAGGTATTTAATGTTAAGAGGTACATCCAAAGCTAAACTTGGAAGAAAATTATCTTTAAATTCCTTTTATTATTAAAAAAAAACAAGTAGAAATGAAAGAACTGTAGACAGACATGGTACCACACAGCTGTAGTCCCAGCTACTCTCGAGGCTGAGACAGGAGGATCCCATCAGCCTAAGGGCTCACGACTGTCGTGAGCTGTGATGACCAGCCACTGCATTGCAGCCTGGTTTTCTTGTCTCAAAAAACAAAAACAAATGATAACTAAAACAAATGATAACCTAATTTCATTTTCGAAGCTTAAAAATATAAACATGTTATCTTCAAAACGGTGTTTCAGAAAAGAATACACATGTGTACATACATTCACTGGGAAGGATACAAGCAAGTATCAATAAACTGGGGGAATAAAGAGAACCAGAAGTAATGCCAATCAGCCAAAAGGGGAATCCCAAGTTCAGGAGTCAGAATCAGAAAAGGATATGGCCGTTTGTATCCATGGATAGAGAGACAACTTTTAAAATCCTAATCAGTCAAATGCAATATATTTTTTTTAATTGTAATAAACTGAAATATTCTGGGAAAACATAAATTATAAAAATGGGCACAAACTACACAGAAAACTTAAAATGTCTAATAATGGTGGAAGGAACAGTAATGCAAACTGTTAAAAGGCCCACACACAGAGTCCCAATCTTCACTAGCTTTGTAAGTGAATTCTTTCAAATGTTCAAGGAATAGTTAACGCTTAAGTCGATTAAACCATTTCTGAGTAGAGAAAAAGACAGAAAATTTGGTAACTCATTTTTAACAATGAGAATGATTCTAATGACAAATTCTGAAAAAGAATAAAAATTAAAATCTTCATATTGCATAAATGATTACTATCTTGTAGAGTTTTGATTCCTAATTTTAGAATTTTTAATTTCTTTCAAGTTTGGAGATTGGAAAATAGAGAAAATGGAATAAAAAATAGGTTTGAAAAATCCTGGCATCATTCTATTTTATCTGTTATCCCTGTTACAGCATTTTCCCAAAGGAGAGACCTCATGCATTCCCTGTATTTCTTGTTCTGAATGCATCTCCCCTCTCAGTGCTTGCCCCGGGCCAGCTGTTTCTACCTTGGCACATCTGTAGCAGCCATTCTCTGTGGCTGGTCCTTTGTACCAAGCTGCTCCTTACAGCTCTTGTACATGTTCTTTAAAAATGTGACTTAATCAGAAAGTCTAGTCATATTGATTTTTAGAGCTATCTGCCCCTTTTCTTCTTTATCAAAAATCATTTGTAATCACATTGTCAGAATTTAATTTTTGAGGGCATTTTATCCTTTGTGAGCTACCCTCCCTTATGATTTTAGGTTTGAAATAACTGCTCTTCTGAACCTTTTGAAACTTGAATACCTAAGGACAAGGATTCACGTCTACTTTTGTCCAGGCTCCCTTCCTGAGGAGAGGGGGATTCATGAGATAACAAATTTCCTTTCAATTCTACTTAACTAGCGATTCTGCTCAAGCTGATGAAACACAGTGTTTTACTAAATTTGCTTTTTCTACTTTTTAAGAGGTAGGACAGGCCAAATCTCTCTTTTAAAACAAGGGATTCCTGCTTCCCATTTTTCAAGTATAAAGCAGGCCTAAGCTGGCATCCCTTTCTCCTACATTGATGCTAACAGAGTTAAACAGCTCTAGAAATTTAGAGAGCTTAACCAGCCCTCAGGAACATCTCTCACAAAACTAATTAAGCTCAAATGACTGTCTTTTCACTCTAGCAGTTTTAGAGTACCCTGTAGACACTTGTGATCAGACACAAACACACACAGTTTTCTCCCACTGGGCTCCTCAGAGCCACAGAGTCATCACAGAAGACTGGGCACATCCTCCGAGGATGTTTAAATGTGGAGGCAATTAAAGGAGTGCTCACTGATAGGAGAGCCGACTCTGAGATCCACGCACAGAAAGCCAAGCAGGGCGAAGGCCTCCACTGTAAAACTGCATCGCTACCCTTGCTGGAGCCAAACTGCAGTAAAACACGGCAGGGCTTCTACAAAAGAAATGTGACTGGGATGTCAAACACCCTTGAGCATTTATTTAGAGGGAAAGACATGAGAGGTGGCCTCTCCCACTGTGCTCACCACTGAGCTGAAGGTGAACCAGGAAGGACAATTTCGGGTATGTCCCAGGATCATTAATTTGTGTTTCTTCCTTTATTCTGCCTGCCTTCCCCTTTCTCGTGGCCTACATTTCAAACAAGTTGCTAAGCCCCTCGTGGACTTTTTAAAGAAGATTTTTAAAGATAGGGACCATCTGTGTATGCCCTATCTGTCATTAACCAATGTTAACTTTGGGCCATCTTAGCTTTAGATTTTTTTGAAAATAAGGGAAATAAAATATTATGTAGAGAGTACTTTTTGCTCCCAACACCAATGCTATTCCTCACTCTTTCCAGGGGATATTACACATACACACACATACACTCATATATTTATATGTTTGTTTGACACAGAGTCTCACCCTGTTGCCCAGCCTAGCTCATAGCAATCTCATACTCCTAGGTTCAAGGAATCCTCCTGCCTCAGCCCCCTGAGTAGCTAAGACCACAGGTGTGTGGCTAGCTTTTCTTTTCTTCTTTCTTTCTTCCTTTTGTTTTGCTTTTTTTTTTTTTTTTTTAATAGAGACGGGGTATTCCTCTTGTTCAGGATGGTCACCAACTCCTGAGCTCAAGCGACCCTCCTTTGGTCTCCCAGAGTGCTGGGACTATAGGCATGAGCCACCCCACATAGTCTGTTTTATATATATATTTTTTTAACTCTACACAGTTTCTACTTGCTTCCCTCTCTTTATATGTATATAACATACATATTTTATATGTACACAGAGCCACACTATTTATGTATGTATATGTGGGTAAATACTATGTACAATGCCTTTTGGTTTTATTAAATTTAAATAAATGTACCACGTGGAACATGTATCTCTGACCTTCTGTTTGGAGGATTTGCAGATACGTTGCTGTATGCAGCCCTCGTTCGCTCATCTTCCTTTCTTCCTCGTGTTCCAGAGAATCAATATACTGTAACGTTTTTATCCAAGTTTTTGCTATTACAAGCAGCGCTGTAAGGAACATGCCTTCAAGAACACACCGTGAGCGTTAAGTGTGTGTATCTAGAACGTGGACTGTTCATCCAGAGTAGGAGTCCTCAAAGCAAATAATAAGCATTGCAGGATTTTTGCGGCAGGCAGTGCCTGTCACAGCTCTCCAGTGCTCCGTGGACACAGTGCAGGCAACGCGGAAACCCAGCAACCGGCTGCGGGCCTGGAACCGGCGTCTTCGCCTCGCTAGATACCGACAGTTCCTCCCCGGCACAGCTGGCCCACGGCGGCTCCCAGGACCCCTGACCTTGCGCTTCTCTGCGCTCTCCCTTCATACTTTCCTGCCTTCATGGCCTTTGCAGAGCTGATAACAGAAGTTGCTGTACGTCAACAGATCCACCTGGTCTTCAGGAGCCTGAATCCATGGAAAAGAGTGTGTGTCTGGGGTTCAGAGAAAGAAGAGGGGGATGAGAGCGACAGAATTTGAAAGCTACCAGAACACAAGGAGAGAGATTCTTCCCAGACTGTGGCACATTGGTCACCTTCGCACAGTAAGGCCACACTCCGTCCCCTGGGGTAGAGTGTAGCCGGACCACAGGGGGACGGGAGATGGTGCACCCGGGAAACTGCCCAATAAGGGTCCCAGCCTGCAGGAAGGGCAACGCCCGCAGAGATGCCAAACTTCACAGACGATGAGCATGCCCACCACCGCCAGAGGAGGGGGGACCAGAGAACGCCCTGGTGCTCTGGGCAGCTGACCCTTCAGGGTCATTCCCAACCCTGGGGAAGGAGAGGAGGAATAATCCCCCTGGGAAACTACCCTGTGCTTGGAAAGATATTTTAAAGGTTAAAGGAGAGAGAGGGGGGTGGCGCCTGTGGCTGAAAAGGGTAGGGCGTCGGACCCATATGCTGGAGGTGGGGGGTTCAAACCCAGCCCTGGCCAAAAAAATGCAAATAATAATAAGAAGAAGAGAGAGAGAGAGAGCTGGACTTTGATACTTATACAACTACATTTTTACCTCACCTACTGCCAGGGAGTTTAACTAGGTATCCTGTCCCCTGAGGTTTCTGTGCTTAGACAATGTTGAAAATCCTTCTACACTACCTTCCCAGTCCACCGTCTCCAGAAAACCCTCTCTGAGGACATGAGCCGCAGTTTTACCGTCTTTTATTGGGACATAGAATAGTGGAGTGACTAAGAGAGAACGCCAGCATTACCTACACCTGCGTAATAATTCTTGCCAGCCTTTCTAACCCTCAGTTTCCTCATCTTGTATGGCAGGGTTTTGTGAGAATTAGAAGAAATGTGTCAAACACTTAAAATGCAGCGATTTCTCGTTTAAAAATGTTAATAATCATATCTTTTCCCTTATTTCTGGCCTTTGCACTCCTCCTCTGGAGCACCTGTTTCATAGTTTGTTATGTGTGGCTGTGAGACCAGTTACCTGACTGTATTGTAATTAAACATATATTTTTATCCTTTCCCACCATACTATGAACAGCTCCAGGGAAAAATTCTGTTCTGTTCATCTTTTTATTTCTAGTACATGGTACACAGTAGAGTATATTAAATGTTTGTTAAATTGGTGCCATTATGAAATTGATTAACAGCAATTAGCTTTATGTTCTAATTGACTCATGCATCGACCAAATATAAGGGTAAAATAAGGATTTTTTGTAATAAAAATAAGGACTTAGAAAGTTTACCTCCAATGAACCTCTTCTTAGGAAATTCCTTGCAATTCAAGAGAATGAGCCAAAGTAGGGAAAGATGTGAAATCTACAGGCCAAAAATCCACCCCAGAAGAGAGGTAAAGAGAATCCCCAGACGACAGCCACAGGCCTGGGTCACAACTAATCCAGATGGAGAGTGAGTCTGGGCAGCAATGGAGCAGACAACTAATCCAGATGGAGAGTGAGTCTAGGCAGCAGAGGAGCAGCAGAAATTGATGGAATGTCTCTCCAGGTTGAGAAATGGGGGGATTCTGTGAATATGATAAAGTGAACGAAAGGAATAGAGTGAAAGCAGACCCCTTTGAACTTGAACCTAGAGAAAGATCCTCTTGTGAGTGGCACAAGAATCATCAAATTCCCTACTTCATAACAGAAATCCCATCTCAGCCCCTTTCTTTATTTTGCATCTTTGAGATGACAAGTGCTGAGGGTTAGTTTCCAACTTTCAGAATCAACTTTGTCCACGTCATGGGTGACAACCCAACTTATATAACAAAAGGTGAATGTTATAAAGTTGGATAATGAAACTTAAGAATCTTACGGTAAGTTTGAGAGTTAGAAGGGGAGAAGAACTAGTGGAAAAAAGGATAAAAGAGGCAACTTCCTGATACCACAGAATGAGGATATCCTCCGTGGCTGCTAGAAAAAGACAGAAGGATGGAAGGATAATGTCTGAATTTGCAGATAGGATTAAAGAAGAATAACAACATAATACGCTCTACTTAGGAGATAGAATTGGTGGGGATAAAAGTGACAGAAATTCTTATCTGCCAAACAGAAAGATAATAGTGATTAGAGTTGATTCTTCCAGATTAGTATAACATATCCTTTATCTGTACAGGCAGCCCCCAAGTTATGAATAAGTTTTGAGGCTTTGTTCTTAAGTTAAATTTGTATGTAAGTTGGGGCAGGTACATTTATTTACCTATTAACTATAATAGCCTCCATTTGTAAGTGTGAGTTGTACATAAGTTGGATGTTTGTAACTTGGGGACACACACACACACACCCTATTAACAAAGGCATAATAATTTTGGCCAACCATACAATACAACTACTTTAAAGGAATACAACAGGAAACATCTTTATGAAATTCTTTATTATAGCAGAAAACAAAGAACAACCCAAAATAAAATAAGTTTTGGTGGGTAAACTGCTCTCTAGTGACTCAATGGAGGACTCTTCATAGTGGAAATGAAACAGAGCTAAATACATTGACATGGATATCAGAAACATACAATGGTATAAGAACGCAAATCACAGATCTTGTCAATATAATACCATTTTCAAGTTATTAAAAACAGGCAAAAGAAAACAGTGCATTACTTGGAGACAGACACATACATAATAAAACAGTAGAGAAAACAAGAGAATTAGTGGGGACCCTGGTCGGGAAGTGGAGAGCGAATGGAAGAACACATACAGCATGTCAATAATATTGCTCACATTGTATTTCTCAAGTTCAATGGTAGAGTCGCAGTCACTACCCACTGTAGTAGTACGCTCCATAAATCACATATGCCTTACATTTACTCTTGACTATATCAGGTATTTCTGATAAAAACAATAATATATATGCCATATTCATGTACTTAGCAAAAATTGTAGATGTGGGCATATATAATAAAAACAGTTTTAAAAAGAGATAGACTGCTACTTTATGAGATAGAAAGGCTGAAATCATGCCCCAATTGTATTGCTGCATGGGGAAGAATTAAGATATATTTCTATTCATTAATATAAGCCCATTCATAGAGGAAGAAGCTATGGATAATATATACAAATGTACACAGTCCCTGAGTTACAAACATCCAACTTATGTACAACTCATGCTTCTGAACAGAGGCTATTACAGGTACTACATAAATGTACATGTTCCAGCATGCATTCAAATTCAACTTAAGAACAAACCCACAGAACCTGTCTTTTTCATAACCCTAAACATATTTATAGAAACACATGCATAGAAAGCGTCTGGAAAGAAAGATGCACACAAACTCTGAGCAGGTGCCCCTAGGTGTTAGGATTGGAATACTGAGAAGAGAATGAGATTTTACTTTCATTCTACATTGCCTATGTTTTATACTTTCATATACAGGAGATTTATCAAATGATAATATTAAATAGTACACTACTGGGAATATAGTAACTAATTATAGTGTTGCAATTACAATTAATTCTTTTTTTTTTTTTGAGACAAAGTCTCCCTCTGTTGCCCCAGATACAGTGATGTCAGTATAGCTCACAGCAACCTCAAACTCCTGGGCTCAAGAGATCCTCCTGCCTCAGCCTCCCAAGTAGCTGGGACCACATATAGTGGTCCCAGCTACTTGGGTGAATATAATGAATATATTATATTCATTAATATAAGCCCTACAATGGGCTTATATTAATGAATAGAAATATATCTTAATTCTTCCCCATGCAGCAATACAATTGGGGCATGATTTCAGCCTTTCTATCTCAGAAAGTAGCAGTCTATCTCTTTGATAGACTCTTATCTCTTGATAAGTAGATACTTATCAAGTATCTACTGTTGGCACATAGTAAGCACTCAGTAAAAATTTAGCTTTATCTACTGTTATCATTATTATCTCTGTCATTCAGAGGGAAGCAGCCAGCAGGAAGAGTTGTAGGAAATGAGGATTTTTTAAAAAAGCTAGAAAAGAGAACACCCAAGGCATGATTACTGTCTCCAAGTAATTTAAGGGCTTCTGCTGTTCGGAAAAATAATGAGGTTCACTTCGTGTGTTTCTAAAGAGAAGGACTTGACCACTGGACTGCAGACAGGACTTTTTTTTTCCCCAACATGAAATAAACTGCCTCAGGTAGGGGAGGGCTCACAGCCACTCACCAGATCTCAAGCTCAGTCCCCTGGAGCCCTAACCAAGGATGACTTTCAAAGACGCGCTATGAGATTCTGTTGTCCAAAGTCGAAGGCAACAGAGCTCACTCAGAGAAGATAGAGCATGCTCTCGGGGAATACAGAAATGACAGACATCCCTTCTCAAAGTGGAAAGCCATGTGTTGGCACTCACATTCCCAGGTAAATGCTGAAGTGGAGAGTTATGTGAGGGTCCCCAAAGGCTGAGCGCAAGCTACTATCTTCCTCAAAATATCTGAAGGAAGCGAAACCACCCCTCTCCTCGGAGGTGGGCGGAGGTGAAACCTATCCGAAACAAAAGAATTCTGGAATGGGGTGAGTCAGGCTGAAACGGAGAGCAAGGGCAGCAGGCGGACAGACGCTGGGCTGGACTACAGCAGCTGGAAGGACCTCGGGCTGGGTCAGGATGAACTTGGAATGGGCTGTAACCAGGAATGAGAAGTCTGGCATTTTGTAATTTCTGGAGAATTCCTCTTAAATTCCCTTTGCCTTCAGTAAACACGATGAAAAACCACTGCCCTCCACGTGTGTGGTCTCCATGGCACACAAGAGTGGAGGTCACAGCTAGGACAGGCGGAGAGGGAAGGCCCGCAGCGCCGGCCACCAGGTGCTGCTGCGCAGAGGGGCAGCCCGCCCTCTACCGGCCGCGCGGAGGCACTGCGAGCGGGAGGCTCCCGGGCCCAACCTCCGCGGGGGAAGAGACCGCCAGCTTCTTGCCTGGCAGCAAACAACGCAATGCCTGTCTCCACCTGGAAATCTCATTAGCCACCAGGATGCGGAGAGCCAAAACCATCTTCACAGCCAACTAGAAATTGTACAGAGAAGTTATTTTTTGAAAATGATTTTGAGGACCGAGCGTGTACTCCTAGCACTCTGGGAGGCTGAGGCGGGAGGATCCCTTGAGCTCAGGAGTTTGAGACCAGCCTGAGCAATGCGAGGCCCCCAGCTCCGTCCACACACACACCCGCCCCCATCTCTACGAAAAATAGGAAAACTAGCCGGGCCCAGTGGTTCACTCCTATTATCCCAGCTACTTGGGAGGCTGAGGCAGGAGAAGCATTACTTGAGCCCAAAAGTTCAAGAATGCTGTGAGCTAAAATGACACCACGGCACCCTACACAAGGCGATAGAGTCTGACTCTGTCTCAAAGAAAGAGAGAGAGAGAGAGAGATTGTGAAACTGAGTTGGCAGCATCATTATCATAATCTGTTTGCCCAGTGACTGTCAATTTGCAAAACTCCTTTCCCACGTGTCACCCCTATGAAGGACTGATTTCCTCCTTTGCGGAGGAAGCTGTGCTGGGCGTTCCTGCAGGTGTGCTGCACCGCTCAGGTGACACATCTCTTCCTGGCTTGTCCTTCAGGTTTGTGCCCACCATACCATGAAAACCTAGGGCCTAAGAACAGCCCAGCAAATCAGGAAATGTTTGTGATCATCCATCAGCCTAATGCTGGGCGCTATAAGCGCAGAATGCCCAGGGGCACTGGAAGCCAAGTTTTGAGGCCAGCACTGCGCTCTCCAGGAAGCTGTACTGAGAAGACTGAAGGAGGACGAGGCCTCTGACATTTATGGATTATCCACGGGCGCCCACACACGACCCACACCGTTTCCTTGCTTTATATAGCATTACTGGAGAGTTCATAAAAAAAGCAGGCTTTTCTTCTCAGCGAGGTACAGTACTCTGCAATTACAAGACAATAAAGGGAAGGTGGGGTAGGGCCGGCAGTCTGCAAATGTCCCTGATAGATGCAAGTTAAACTTTTGGTGCCAAACTCACCCTGCCACTAGCCCAAGGTTAGTGAGACAGAAGAGCAGTAGCTGATGGAGTAAAGCCCTCTTGTCTTATCCCACCCGAGGTGGTGAGCCCCTTAGCACCTTGTCAAACACTAAATTTAATCCTGGTTTTATTTTCAAATTGCTTTTCTTTCCAAATGCACTAACCATTAAGCGATAGAGGGAAAGGTCCTTTTAAAATGATTTACTATGTGTTAACAGCTAAAGAGAACCCAAACAATGTCTCCATAAAGACCCACGATCACATTTTTAATTAAGAGCCACAACTTTTAATGGAAGGCATAATATGCCCATTCATTGCAGGATACCAGCCTCTGCCCGGTAATCCCACAGTCAAACTCAGGGGAGGAATAACAGTGCTCAGTTCACACCTCAAAGTCTTATGTTAAAAAAATATAATAATAACAATAATGTAAGATCACTTTAAAAGTTTGAGTTTTGGAATTTTAACCCAGATAAAGAACACATTTTGTTCAATTACAGGGATGCTTGGGGTTCTATGCCTACAATAGCTGGCTCAGTGCTCCGGTAACTGAGTCCCCCCCTCCCCAAGTTTTACTATACAGCTAGATTGTGCTAAATGTGCCCTGTGTGTGTGTGTCTTGCCTGGTAAATTCCTGCCAATACTCTGGGGAGGCTGTGCCCTTTGAGAAACAAACTGTTACTTACTGTCTCTTTTTCAAACTGGCCCCTTAAAATGCTTTTCCTTCTCCAGCTCTTTTATTTAAGACTAAAATTTAACAATCTAGCAGAACAGAATGCCCTGTCAGTTTGTAGAAGGAGGAAATACTAAGTGTGTCCCCCACTATTTGTGTTTTGCCTTCCAGCCTCGCTTTATCCTGCAACGATGAAGTGAGAGTGGTTATCCCCATGTGTAGAGGGGACACGGAAACTCTGAGAAGGTAAGGAATCTGCTCGTACCAGTCACTGTGGGCTAAGGAAGGGTGGGTAGGTGGCTGAGGGGTTCAGGATGCACTGCCCCAAATATGGCACCTTGGCATTTGAGAAAACAGCAGAAGCCAAAAAGGTCACTCTCACCTTCCCCTCGTGCTCCTGCCCTAAAGCAGGAGATGAAACCCTCATTCAAGAGAGGCCCTCCCTATGCCCAGAGGAAAGGAACACCTTTATTTCTGAGGGCAGAGTCATAGAGAAGAATCTTAACAAACATACCTTGCTAAAGAAGAATCTTAACAAACATACCTTGCTAAGTCCCCCCAGTTGATTACCTGCTTTTAAAAATCCAGTCGTACTTCTCAACAATCATCTATTTCCCTATCAAAACCCAAGCATAAAAAAAAATACATGGGTATAGCTGATGCCTGTAATCCCAGCACTCTGGGAGGCCAAGGTAGTTGTGTAAGCTCAGCAAGAGTGAGTCTCCCGTCTCTACTAAAAACAGGAGGTAAAACTAGCTGGCTTGTGGGGGTTGCCTGTAATCCCAGCTACTTGGGAGGCTGATACAAGAAGATCACCTGGGCCAAAGAGACTGAGGTTGCTGTGAGCTGTGATGCCACTGCATCCAGGGTGACAGAGTGAGACTCTGCCTCAAAAAAAAAAAAAAAAATACACACGTTTACCTATTTATTCACATCTTCATTTCTGAAGGCTCCTGTGTCAGATAAAACTTTTATTAAATAAATTTGTAATGCTTTTCTCTTGTTAATCTGCCTTTTGTTATAGAGGCCTCAGCCATGAACATAGCCATGGCTGAGGAAAGATGCTTCTTCTCTCCTGTGTGTGGCTACATATAGAAAACCTCACCTTTCCCCTCAAAGAGTTGTGGGTCTTGTTGGAAAGACAGGCTTGAAGACACAGACACAGAACTCTGTGAGTCCATTGAGAACTGAGGGGACAGACAGCATTGCTAAAGTTCAGAGGGGGAAACACCTGCTCTGGAGCTTTAAGATAGAGTAGCATTTGATCTTGACCTTGAAGGACTCACAGAGTTTCCAAACACAGAAGGAGGTGAAAGGCCAAAGTGAATTATGTATGTCAGAATCTGCTTAACTTGGTTCTTTGTGCCACCTTCTGGATTTTTGCTATTTCCACATACCACCTGGACACCCCAGGTATTATATCCTGCCCGGACACTGAATCATAATTTCTCAGTATTCCTCTTAAAACATATTACCTTAAGAAAACCTTTAGTGTTTTTTTAAAGCTAACTTTATATCCATGCTATTAGAGAGGCAAAGCTCCACCTCCATGCTCTTAGGCTCCCACTTGGGCCCAAGAATGAAAGTAACATAAAATAGATTAACTGGAGAAAAGCACAGGCACACCTCATTTTATTGTGCTTTGCTTTCTATGTTTGACAGATATTATTTTTTTTTATGAATTGAAGATTGGGGGCAACCCAAATGGAAGTCAAGCAAGTCTTCCAGTGCCAATTTTCCAACAGCATGCGCTCACTTCATTAGCATTTTTTAGCAATCAACTACTTTTTAGTAGCGGTATGTACAATATGCATCGAGGCTTGCCAGGAGTTTTGGGGAAAAAAACAAAAATAATGAAAGTACACATAATGTTTTTTTTTAGACATAATGTTGCACGTCTAATAGATTTCAGTATAGCAGAGAAATAACTTTTATACACATTAGGTAGCTAAAAAGTTCACGTGACATTATTACAATACTCACTAATTGCAGTGGTGAACCTAACTAGAACGTAACTCGCACTGCCCTGAGGTGTGCCAGCTTACAGATTTATCTAATAGAAATGTTACCGGGCCCAGGAGCTCTCCTAAGGAAGTGAAGGCCTAAGGAAGTAATTGGACTCAAACATTTACATACTGAATTGAACGAGAATAGTAAGTCGTAAGGAAGCGAAGAGGCTTAGAAGATAACAGTTATTTTAACAAAGTCTGTACGGAACTCATTCAGTCTCAACTTCACATCCTGAGGATAAGGTTATTCCTTTTGCTACAGGGTGAGTGCCTTTCACACGGGAATTTCAGCTCCTTCCTTTTACGAAACAGTGTGAAGCCAGAGTGATCTTCTTGCATCTTCAAGTACCTTTAACTTACATGGTCAACATGCCCCTGTTAGGTCTTGGGGGTGGCCCTCAATATTACAACTCAAAAAGTAGAATCATTTGGTCAAAAGTTGAGAAGCAACCCAAAAGAGTATATGGGTTAAAACACAAAATAATGCTGTTACATTTAAAAATTTAATTAAAAAATAATGCTGGAATAAGACTTAAAATGAGAAATCTTGGTAATTTACAAAAAAGAAAAAAAAACCTAACCATATACCTATTATCAAAAGCAGTATGGATATTTTTCAAAAAACTAAACAAATTACCATATGACCTAGCTAACCTATTACTGGGTATATATCCAAAGGAAAGAAATCAGCCTGCCAAGAGTTAGCTGCACTCCTGTGGTCACTGCAAGCACTGTTCACTAAGACAAAGAAACAAAGTTGGTGTCTCTCAGTAGATGAATAGATAAAGAAAATGTGGTGCACATATGCAGTGGAATACTATTTAGCCATTAAAAAGAAGGAAATTGTGTCACTTGCAAACCACATGATGGAGCTTGGAGGATGTTGTGGTAAGCAAAATTAATCAGGCACAATAGGGCAGACACTGTGTGATCTCACAGGGTGTGAGAGCTAAAAAATCACTGTCATAGAAGCAGAGGGTAGAATGGTGGTTGCCAGCGGCTTGAGGAGGGGGGAGATGTTGATCAAAGGGTACAAACTTTCCACTAGAAAGGTGGGGTAAGGTTCACTAAGCTATTGAGCAGAATGGTGACTATAATAAATAATAATAAATTATATATTTCAAAATTACTGAAGAGTAAAGTTGAAGTGTTTTCACCACCAAAAAATAAATATACAAGGTCATGGATAGGCCAATTAGCCTGATTTAATTTGTTCCACAATGTAAACCTATATCAAAACTTTGCATTGTACCCCATAAACATATATAATTATTCCTTGTCAATTAAAAATAAAATTCAAAAATTTATAAAATACCTGAAAAGAAGCATTGCCCGACTCCAGCATGTGTTAGACTTCTCTCTGTCTTTCCAGAAGACTCATCCCGGTGGCCAGTGTCTGCACAGACGCAGGCTTTCCTTGGTTCACTGTGGCATTATCTTGGGGCCACTGCCACTGTGCAGTCTGGGCTCACTAAGAACAGTCAACCTTTGCTCAGGTGCCCATTCCTGAGAGGTTCTTCTGGGAGCGTGGGCTCAACTGTCTTCCCCAAACCACTCTTACCCATCAGAACCGACTATTCCCAAAGTGGGGGGCTGAAGAAAGCCCACTGGGTGTGGAGGAAGTACAGTGATGGTAATTCATTCTATTAAAACTTCCAAAAATACTGTGGCAGCAAGTTAAGTTACAGAGGTGTAAAACATTGATGAGCATGCCCTAACACCAAGCCTGTAATCCATACGTTCTGCATGAAGCAGATTGCCAAGGCTCTGCCGACTTCAAACAGATCATAGAAACTACCAATGGAATCATACACTTCAAGGGCAAATTTCATTGCTTTTTTTGATACACATTAAAATTAAGGCACAGCACTTCCTACTAAGACATTGTCTGCTATCACTGTTGATGTGTGTGCCACATTTGGGGGAAATATTGGAAACAAAGTCTCAGGGGAGACTCTTCCACCCCAGGGACACCATCTGTACATCATAGTGCCCTGGCCAGCTACTTCTTCTGGAGGGTCGAGGTCTGTCTTTGCATGTCCACAGGGGGGTACCCATTTGGGCCCAGCTAACTGCATTAACATCTTTGAATCCAAAGTCCCTTGAGAAACGTCTGTGCCATGTCAACATTGCACTGATCATTGTGCTTGAAATGTTTGCACTGTTTGTCCCTGAAGACAGCCTCAGAATCTGCAATCCTTTTTGAAAGCAAAAGAACTAGGAACTAGGGCATTTGATCATTGTTAGAATGCCTATTCCTCTGGTTTCGTTCCTGGCCAAACCCACTGCCAATAGTTTCTTATCCCCTTTTAACCATATTTCACCACATTAGACACAATAAGCTTCTACCACATAAAACAAAGATTAGACCTACTAGAGTAAAGCCCCTGTTTTAGCTTCTTTGGCCTGTTTGACCAAAGAGAGGGGCCTAATGAAGCGGTAGCTGCAGCATAGGCCTCCTGAAGGGAGCGGGTGGAATGATGAACCAGTTCCTCTCCGTGAGGATGTACAGCCATGGAGATGCCAGCCTGCCCACCACCATCATGGCACTCATGCTCTGGGACTGAGAATGACACCTCATCTCTCTGCTTTGAAGCAGCTCAATTGGGATGTGGAAAACAAATCTTATAAAGTGGTCCAAAGGCTACTACTTGTATGGAATTCCCTAATGTTGCCTTTTAGTGTGTTCTCCTGCACTGGGAAGAAGCTTAGGTAGATTGAGCTAATTCAATGCTGTACTTTTAAAGCAGATTAAGTATGAGATACCTGCATTGGAGATGGTTATCATAGCTGTGCAATATTAGCCAACTGTCCTAGAACAAATATGACATTTTAATGTTATTGCCGTCTTTATCTATGTTACAAAGAGATATAAGAATACAAAAGCAAGAGATGTTACATGTGTTTTGGGATTCTGGTGTATATATCGGGTGAGCCCACCCCACAGGGAGCAGGGGGTCCTAAGACCATGGTTTCAGGGCTTGAAAGCCAAGATGGGGAACAAACACATCATGTAAGAGGACCCACTCATCATGAAGTCTGAAACCCATGCATTGAATTAGCAAAGGGACAGAAAAGATGTCACCAGAAAACAGTAACTGAAGCTGAAGGATCATGATGATGAGGAGAGGGAGAGAAGCCACAGTATGGGAGGAGGGAGACAGAGCACGGCAGCCTTGGTCCTGGTAGTGTTCCTGACTGTCACAGCGGCTCCCACCCGTATGTGCTCATGAATTTCTTCACAATTTGTATCACCTTTCTTTCAGTATCTTATACCCAAAAGAAAACTGGCTGGAACACAAGTCATGACAGTTGAATGAGATATAAAAGGTGAGTAGCAGTTTGACAGGCAGGGGAAAGGGTTGGGCCTTCAGCTTGAGAAAACATTTAGCATGCAAACTTAGAGGACCAAAGAGGTCTCCCTCGTCAGGCAGCGTACAGAGCATCACTTGCAGTCATAGGAGGGGCACCTGCATGGGTATCACTCAGGGTAATTCCTTGAGCTTGTCTGCCTCTGTCCACAGCCTGCCCTACCAGCTCCAGCAGGCTGGCATTCTAGATTCAAGGCAAGAAGCAGGGGATGATTGCACAGTGAGCTGGCTCTCTGAGAGAGCACAGCATAACTGGCAGAAAGTCCAAACAAAAACTTGCACATCCTTGTCTTTAGCATCACTATTCGCCATAAAAAAGGGGGGAAATGACCCAAGTGTCCATCAATAGGTGAGTAGGTAGACAAATGTAGTATTCAGTAGAATATTATTCAGCCTTAAAAAGACCCAGAGTACTTAGACATGGATGAACCTTGAAAATCTCAGGTAAAGGGAAGTAAGCCAGACACAAAAGATCTCATTTTACTTGATTCCATTCAATAAAATATCCAGAAGAGGGAAATCCATAAAGGCAGAAAATAGATTAGTGGGTTCGGTGCCTGTAGCTCAGTGGTTACAGCACCAGCTACATATACCAAGGCTGGCAGGTTCAAACCCGGCCGGGCCAGTTAAACAACAATGATAACTGCAATAAGGAAAAAAAATAGTCGGGCATTGTGGCATAGTCCCAGCTACTTGGGGGGATGAGGCAAGAGACTCTCTTAAGCCCAAGAGTTTGAGGCTGCTGTGAGCTATGATGCCATGACACTCTACTGAGGGAGACATAGTAAGACTCTGTCTCAAAAAAAAAAAAAAAAAAAAAAAAAGAATAGATTACTGGTGTCCAGGTGATGAAATTCAGGACGTACTATCCCAAACTATGGTACCTTGACATATTAACTATTTCAGGCTGAAGGAACTTCAGAAAGAACATGAGTAGGAAGAATTTTCTAACCTTCCCTAAAGCAGGTCATGAATGTCTCATGTGCGAGGTCACTGGCACACCCAGAGAAAAGAAACCTCCCTATCCCTGAAGACGCTGGGCCACAGAAGGGATCAAACAGAGGGACTTGCCAAGGTGCCCCTGGCTCCTTGCTGTTAGAGCATGGCCTTTCCGTCCTGTGGCATTTCTTCACAACCCTCCATTCTTCATCAAACCCAGCACAACACTCCTCCAGCTTAGCTGTGTCATCCTGCCATTTCCGTAAGAAAGCTACTGTGTCACATAAAACTTATACTAAATACATTTGCATGCTCTGCTCTTATTAAGCTGGTTTGTGTTGTAGGGCCTCAGCCATGAGGATTGGTAGAGAAAAAGTTGCACTTCCTCCCCCACACAGGGGAGCAGGGGGAATAAATGGGGAGAGACTGCTAAGGGATACGGGTTTCCCTCTGTGATGATGACAACGTTCTGCTGATGGTGGCACACAGTCCACCCATGTGCTTCATGCCACTGAGTTGCTCATGTTAAAATGCTAGAGTTCATTTTATGGGTATTTTGTCACAATAAAAAAATACAAAAAAAAATGTAAGTGGCTTAAAGGAGAACAGGAATTAACTCTGGATCAGCTGGAAGGCTGTCTGGGTCA
>CAUYQV010116413.1:0-27432 GCA_963574575.1 Galagoides demidoff
GAATATAAATGTCTTAACATAACAATTATGAGAAAGACATGATGGCTATGTTAGCCAGTTGGATGAGAGTTTTCCAAACTGCATATGGAAGCAACACACTGTATCCTATGAGAGAATTAATGTACACAATTATGATCTAATAAAAGAAAAAAAAAGAACCCTTGGTTCTATACTTAAGCAAATAGAAAAAAGAATATCAGAGAATCTTGGCAGAGCTTGTGAGTTCAGGGTGCAGCTGGCATCTTTTGCTCCCGAGGACCTGTCCAGGGGAGGCTGGAGAGACATTGGGGGCTGAGGACTGGCCAGGGCCAGGCAGTCCGTCGGTCTGAAAATATGCCATGCTCCCTCCTTATATCGGGCTGGAAGTGCAAATCAGCTTCGTTTTATTTTTTATTTATTTATTTATTTATTTTGAGACAGAGCCTCAAGCTGTCCCCCTGGGTAGAGTACTGTGGCATCACAGATCACAGCAACCTCTAACTCCTGGGCTCAAGCGAGTCTTCCTGTCTCAGCCTCCCAAGTAGGTGGGACCACAGGCGCCCACCCGCCACAATGCCCGGCTATTTTTTGGTTGCAGCCGTCATTGTTGTTTTGGTGGCCCAGGCTGGATTCGAACCCGCCACCTTAGGTGTATGTGGCTGGCGCCCTAGCCACTTGAGTCACAGGTACCCAGCCTCAGCTTCGTTTTAGAAACGACTTCACTGCTCTGCATTTCAGCCCAGTGTTCCTAGCTTTAAACTTGTGGTTAAAGGAGCCGCTCAGTGAGGAATGTTCCTGAGTCATCTGTGAGCTGTTAAAGAAGCTGCATTGTCTGGTAGCATTTGTCCATGGGACAGATCCCTTTTATAATTCTAGTGTGAGTAAATCTCATATTTCCTAATGATGATTTTTAATTTTTTTTTCCCTCTGTTTTGCTTTGGCAGCCAGAAAGCTCAGAGTTAAATTTTGTTTCATTATACTAACCACATTAATGTATATTCATAGTGTATTTTCTCCCTCCTTCCCACCAGCCATCCTTCTACATGTTAAAAAACATTCTCTCTTTTCCTTGACAGACTTTCTGTTTTATTGTAAACCATCTCAAGTGTTTTTTGAGGGGTAGACAGGATATAAGTACATCCACATAGCAACGTATCTTGAGGATAGTGACCATGGGCAGAGATGACCGTGGTGCCTTAAACAGCATTGTAACTTGGTTCAATTAAAAAACAAATCTGCAGCCAGAAAAATCCAGCATGTGGGGCTTTCTGCAAGACAACTGGACTGAGTTCTTCAAAAAGTCAGAGTCCTAACAAAAAAGGCTGGGAGACTGTTCCAGATCAGAAGAGATAAAAAGCCATAACAACCAACTGACTGACCTCTGATGGGCTTCCAGTTTTTTAAAAAACATATAAAAGCCATTTTGGATGCAACTGGGAAAATTTGAATATGGACTAGATAGCAGATGATGTTAAAGGGAATTTCATCAGGAGAGATAATGGTATTGCACATACAGGGGCAAATGTTCTTGGTGGATGTCTAATGAAATGTTTATAGTGAAGTATCATGATTGCTTACAATTTACGCTCAAATGGTTAAGACAAAAATAAAATATGTGTGTGTGCACAGAGAGAGAAAAAACACGGCAAAACATAGACGCTTGTTAGATGCATGTAGCTGTGCACGGTTGTTCATGGTTCTGTTCTTTGACCTTTGCTGTACGTTTGAAAATTTTCACAGTAGTTTGGATGGAGGCATATGAGAGTCTAACCCTCATAGATCAACCAAAAATATATTACGTTTGATGGCAAATAATTTTCTGAAACTCCGGCCAGACCCTTAAAGAACTCAAATGGCTGGGGTCAATGTTAATGGGTTTGAAGGAAGAGTCATACAACTTAGCAAGAAAAAGATAAAAACAGGATGGGGAAGGTGGCTCACGCCCGTAAGCCCAGCACTCTGGGAGGCCGAGGTGGGGCGATCCATTGAGCTCAGGAGTTCAAGACCAACCTGAACAAGACCGAGACCCTGTCTCTACTAAAAATAAAGAAACTGGACAGGCGTTGTGGTGGGAGCCTATAGTCCCAGCTCCTTGGGAGGCTGAGGTAGAAGGATTGTTTGAGCACAGAAGTTTGAAGTTGCTGTCAGTTATGATGATGCCATGGCACTCCACCCAGAGCAACAGAGTGAGACCCGTCTCAAAAAAAAAAAAAAAAAGAAAGAAAGAAAGAAAGAAAAGAAAGAGAAAAAGAAAACCAGTCCAACCCCCAGCCCGCTTTACTGCTGTCCTCTGGGCAGGTGTGGCGGGAGGGGGCAGCATTTCAGAGGGAGGTGTACCCAGAGCCCAACACCAGGGAGGAAGAGACGCACATGTGTGGGAATCAGGACACTGCGGCTCACCCTGAAGTTGCCTTTATCGAACCCTATTTCCTTCTGGAGAGTGGGCAGGGTTAGTGCACATATGCAGTCCCGCCAGGACAGGAACATTTAATGTGGAGGTCCTTTTGTCACTGTGCAGATCACCCAGAGCAGTAGGAAGTGGCCCGGCCAAGTCTCCTGACCACTGGCACCACTCTGAAGGCTGCAGAAGTCCCGATCGTGTCCTTCCCTGCTCCACCTACCACGTTGACCGGCTTCTCAGCCTGGCCAGGGCTTCTACATGTGGGATTCAGACCCGGACAGCTGACCCTGACCCTGCCCCACACTGCTGGCTGGAGAGTCTATTGCTGCCCCCATCAATTTAAGGGATTCTGAGAATGAGCACTGAACCATTTATTCATTTATTTAAAAGCATTTATCAAGTACCTACTGCGTGCCAGGCACTGTGAAGGATAAGCAGATAAGTTTGTGAAAAAAGTCAGCCTTATACCCATGGTGTCTAAGGTCAAGTGGGAAATACAGGCAATGAAGCAAGCAAACAAGTGCATGTGTTTGTGGAGTGTGGTATGTGTGTGTGTGTGCTTATGTTGTCACCCCTCAGTATCTGCAGAGGACTGGTTCCAGGACCCCCAAGAATACCCAAACCCTCTAATGCTCAAGTCCTTGATTATAAACTGGTGTAGAATTTTCATATAACCTATGCACATCCTCTCTTATACGTTAAATCATCTCTAGATTACGTATAAAATCTAACACTATGTAAAGGCTGCACATAGTACAGTAGATATACTGTGTTTTTTACTGTTGTATTTTTATTTTTCCTGAATATTTCCAGAGAGCGGCTGAGTCTGAGGATGTGGACCCTGAGGATGCAGAGGGCCAGCTGCACAGTCACCTAGAAGTGGTTTTATTACAAGTCAGTTTGTTCTAGAAAGGAAATAGATGGGGTGAAGTTGAATGGTGGCATTTATCTCCCCTGCTGTGTCAGATGCTGGGTAGCACCACTGTCTGAAATCTGGACCCTTCCTGCCATGGGGGGTTGAGGAACTCTGAGGAAGGGGCTTTAGGTATGTCCTAAAAAAGAGAAAGGAAAGCACTAGGGGAGGAGAAACCACGTCTGGTGAATTCAGGACATGAGAGGAGGGCGGAGGGCTGGCCAGCCGGGTGGGATGAGAATGACACAGGATGTGCTTGGCTAGACATTGCAGGTGGTGATGAGTAGCTATATGTTTAAGTGGTCAGGAGGCCATGGGATTGTTTTAACCAGCAGAGGGACATGGTGTGACATAGGTTTTTAAAACCACTGTGGTGTCTCTGTGGCAAGTTGATTGCAGGTGGACTCCAGTGGAAGCCGGAGTCCAAGTGAAACATCAACTCCTTAGACAAGAGCAGTGGCCGCCGAGGGGCAAAGTGGACAGGTCCCACGTGCACTCTGCAGGGTGGGGGAGTGCCAGGCTTTGCTAATGGATTGGATGGTAAGGCTAAGAAAAAAAGGGAAATCAAGCTGACATCTAGATTTCTTGTTCAGGCAGGGGGCCAGTTACAGAGAGACACCTACAAGTGGACAGACAGCAGAGAGAATGTGGGAGCTAGGAGAAGAGACATTTTCATCTTCTGAAGGACAACTCCTCCCTTTTGGTCAGTCAGTTAATTGGCCTGGTACTTGTTGAGGGGTCACCATGTATTAAGCTCTGCACATTTATCTTGTTTTTTAAAAAGATAACCATATATTTTTAAAACGGTAATTTGAAATGATTTGCAATGAAAGTCATAGGTATAAGAAAAGTAGTAGCGGCTCAGTGCCTGTAGCACAGTGGTTATGGCGCCAGCCACATACACCAAGGGTGGCGAGTTCGAACCCAGCCTGGGCCTGCTAAACAACAATGACAACTGCAACAAAAAATAGCCAGGTGTTGTGGCAAGTGCCTGTAGTCCCAGCTACTTGGGAGGCTGAGGCAAGAGAATTGCTTAAGCCCAAGAGGTTGCTGAGAGGTGTGACATCACAACACTACTAAGGTCAACATTTTGAGACAGAGTAAGACTCTGTCTCAAAAAAAAGAAAGACAGAAAGAAAAGTAGTAGGAAGGTGTATGTGTGAAAGTACAAGAGCCAGATAGCCAAAGGGTAGAAATAGTCATATCCAAATCTTAATCCTAAAAGAAGTTGGTATAATTACAAGCAAAAAACTCAACTCTGAGCTTCCCAGCAGCCAGAGCAAAAAGGGAAAGGCCAGTTTAATGGAAGAAAGCATGCTGGCCTACCTCCAGACTCCTTTTTCTCTAGTTTGAAAGTATTACTATTACTATGCATAGCTTCTCTAAGCGATCAATGTGGTACAATTTCAATATTGTCTATAACAATTTAATGCAAAATACAGAAAACTTCCACATAAAACCTTAGCAAAGGTGTCCTAAATGCTCGGTAAAATGGCCCAGGGCAGAGGTCTGTGGGGAGGGGGTGTTTGGCCTGTGTCCTGCTTTCTTTAGCTTTGTGTTAATAGTGTCTTTGTGATGGGTGGGTATTTTACTGCCCACTGCCTTAACTGCAGTTTCTTTTATCTTAGGATATAGATCTCTGCTGTCATCTCTAGCTCTATAAATGTGTGTATGTGTGTGTGTGTGTGTGCATGTGCGAACCATTTGAGAGTTAGTTACAGACGCTCTAAGACATTTCAGTCAACCTCACACATGCCCTCCCCCTCCTCCTGCCTGGAAAATTCCGACTTCCTTTCCCTTGGGAGAACAAGTCTCACACAACAGAGGTTCCAGACCTTGTTCATGTCACATAGAAAATAAAGGAAGACACAAACGCCTTTGTTTCTGTCCTCTGTGACTGACAACCAGACAACCCGCTTTGACGCCACAGCCCACTGACAGGGCCCAGTGCTGTGGACTCCTTGCTAAATGCTCCTGCACCTGGGAGTAAAAGAAGCCCCCTAGGCTGAGAACTCACCCCTCCTGGGTGGCTTGACACCAGCGCATGGCCGCTCAACCGTCTGTGCCAGGCAGGGGTGCCCTCCTTTCTTCAGAGCCTCGTGATTGTCCTTGATCATGCCCCACCTTGAACAACAAGCCTCCGAGCGGCCCCCAGAGTGCCCCGTGCAGAGCCAGGCCCGGTGCAGTGCACGATGAATAATTGACACACGGAGTGGAATTACCACCGGGGGTTCTGGGTCCCTCCTGCAGCCCGCACCTGTCCTGCCCTGGGGAGTACTGCTCTCTCCAGAAATGACACTGGTGCCAGCATTTGCAGAAGGCACTGCCTTCTTGCTGGGAACACATTTGCATACTGAATTTCAGGTTCAAATGTGTGCGCATAAAACAGGATTAAGTAGCACAACCTGCAGGGCAGGGCAGGGAGTTCTCCTCCTACCCAGCAGTGAGAAAGCTCCAGCCAATTTCCGCAGGTCCCCTGCCACCCTTCACCCCAGGGAGGGCAGAGGGATTCAGCTGCTGGGGCAGGGGCTGCTGTCTGGCATAGAGGGAGCCCCAGTTTCCAAACTGAGGTGCTAAGAGCACCACTTGCTCCTCCTCCCTCTGCTTTTCTTCATTCATCCCCCCCCACCCCCAAAACAGAGGTTGATTGGGCACCTACCATGTGCCAGCACCGTGCGGGGAGGTGTAGGAGGCACAGCAGTGGACAAACAGATCTGGGTGGGTGGGGGAGACAGGCAAGAAAGAGGAAACAAAGAAGTGATGTCGTGCTCATGGTGAGGAGGAGACACCCCTCACCCGGGGAAGGAGGAAAGTGAGGGGACAATGCTCAAGAGTGTCCTTCTGCCCCGCTGTCCTTGGGTTCTTCCTAAAATTCAATAAATGTTATTATTTGACAATAACACTTACCAAATACTTCTTAAACATTCTACACACTATGCCAAGTGCTTCAACATTTCAGCTTCATGTAATTGTTATAAGGATTAGAGGATTGTTGTAATGTAATTGTTACAAGACGAGGATCTTCTGATTGTGCCCATTTTATGAAAGAGTAAACTGAGGCAGTGGGTCCCATGGCCTTGTAGGTAAAGAATGGTGGAGCTGGGCCTCCAGCTGCAGGACCCCACTCTGAAATGCCGATTTTATACATTCCCTCTCCTTGGGGACTGTATGGTGAGGACAAAAACAAGCTGATGTGCAGTAAAGGTTCACCACACTCCATGCCAGCTCTTGCCTAAATCTCTACTTGATTTCCAAAGTGGGAGACAGTGCATGACAACAGGGACATTTACTAGGTGAGGAAACTGAGTCACCCGGGGTCCCTAAGCCTGCAGCCAGGGGAGCTTGTGCTACCAATTCCATTGGCCATGCTGAGCTGCACCTGTCCTGGCTGGGAGCCTAGGTAGTGGCTGAGCTTCAATTTGGGGACTCAGGGGGTGACACCTGAGAACCCAGGAGTCACAAGGGCTCCTGGCTCCCTCCTACCTGGGTTTCCATCATGAGGGTTCTGTGGGCCAGCCCTGCAGGTGGAGCAGTCGAGCTCTCAGGCATCCAGACCCCACTCACAAGGCAGGCCTGCCAGACCCTGGGGTCCCCGAAACATGGCTCCTCCCTGGAGCCTGGAACAGTGTCCTGCCGGGCCTCAGAAGGCCATCCTCGCCCCCAGCACTTGACTGTGTCCATAGGAGAATTAGGAGGGTTTGGAGCTGGGATTTCAGAGGATGCAGAAAATCTGTGGCCGGGGAGAATTTGGACTTCTGCACACACTAACCACAGGCAGCTCTTCCCTCCCCCAAGCACACTCTCAGACACACAGTAAAGTCTCTCTGTGTTTTATCCAAAGATGCCATGGACTTTGGAGTGAACTCTTCCTCCTCCTTCCTGCTGACCCGACTGCAAATCAGCTTTTGATGGGGGTGGACAGTTTGGAGGAGATGGGCAGAGATCACAGTGAAATACGATGACAGGGGCGAGCCTTTGAGGACATCGCCAAAGTTAGACCTGTGCGGGGAGCAGCCATGTGAAAACAATTAGGATGATAAATTTACTAATTGCTGAAAGTAACTTAATAACAAAACCACAGTGCTCTGTGCTATTAATCCTGGCTACTGCAGAGGGTGCCAATTACAGTTTGCTTGCTGGAGGGATTGTAAACATCAGACCAGTGCCCTAGCCTTGGATACTAAGCAGAAAGCTTGCATTGCTGTTGGTAATTGAAAAATAAATGAGTCTCCAGCCTGGCACCAATGCAGGGGCCCTGGGGACTTGAGGCATTTCTGAAACCCAGGGAGAGAGCGCGTAGGGAGGCAGGGATTTCTGTCTTCTCTGTGACTCTCTCTTCTTCGCTTTCTCCACTCAAACCAGAGCAGCAGGAGTTGCTCAGACTTGGGAGGTTTAAGAATTGGTTTCTAACAAACAGGGACTCAAATGTAGTGTTTTTAAAGAGCCTTGAATTTTCAGGTTGAATGGGTAGAAATGAGGTAACAAGGAGATGCAAGGACTCTATTCTTGGCTTAGGGAGGGAGCCTCATGGTCTGAGTTCCCAGGTCTCTCCAGGGGTTGCCTGTTACACCTAATGCTTCACAGAAATTAGGTATTGCACCAAGGCCTCAGGAGTCAATGCAGTATTTTTGGAGACAAGGAGGACTTTTATCCCTCCAGATCAAAGACACCCATCTTTGTCATCCTCAATAACTTATCATCTGCAAAGGTTTGTAATGTCCTTAACTAGATGGGCTTTTTTGTGCCTATGCATTTCTTAAGTTGCCCAAATCTGCAAGGATTTGGATCATTCAGGCCTCATTTTTTTCCTCCTTGAAATATTTAGAAAAAATAGGCCATATACTTATTATTTTGTGAAATATGTTTGTATTTGCCTCCACTCTGTATCTGACTACAAATCTTAACAAGTCACATTTATTAAAGCTGGGGGCTCTGTGATGTTTTTATAGCTGTGGTAGGCTGTTTACCTTTTTGTTCCAAATTCAAATGATTGTAGCCAGGAATTTCAGAGTGTCAGAGGCCAAGTTTGCTTCTGTTGGAGCATCCTCAGGACACGCATGCCCAGGTAGGAGAGGGCACCTTGACCTTTGCTTGGACCATGACCTCACTGAGGATGGTCAGCTTCTCTGAGAGGCCCTCAGCCCTCCCGCCGGCTGTAAGAGCCCAGTGCGTTTCCCTGAATACCTGCCTACCAGGAAACAGAGACTGTAACCTGGGACTTATTAAAAGTTTGGAGAGAAATAATATTTCCAAAGTCGTCCAACCTCTAGCTACTCTGAAGTTTATTCTTGGATTAATCTAGATCTTCAGAGACCTACGTAGAGGAGTGCATTATTTGTATTATTTTCCCTTTTTGCAGAATTACTTTTATGAAATTGAATTAGTCTTTATCTGACTGATCCACTTCGAAAGAATACAGGTTAAGAAAGCAAAACCTCAGGCTCCATCCCAGAGTCTGATTCAGCATTCCCAGGAACAAGCTGGAAAGCAGCTCTGTGCTGCAGGGCTGGGCTTGTTGTGGGCAACTGGTTTATTTTTTATCACTAGACCCCAATGCTTCTAACTGATCACATTACCTCTTTGGGCTGACTGGGAATCTCAGATTGGAATTTGCGAAAACGTACACAGTCTTAGCACAGGGACTTTCTGCTCACCTTCTAGTTGGTGCCTTTACTTCCCTACCCTTCAATGAATTTTCCTGTCCACATACACTTGCCCTTTTTATTATGAGAAACTAGAAACACAATGCAAACACCTACTTCTTTATTTAAAAAAATTTCAAACATACGAAAAATATTAAATCGTAAGTGTAGTACAATGAATTCCCATGTATCCATCACTGGGTTTCGATCACTTTCAACTCCCAGCCAATCTTTAAACATTTACTTTTAATCTCTTCAGAGTTTTGAATTTTTTGTAAGTCTCCCAAATTCTTTTTCTAATGAGATAGAGAGTACATCATAAATCACCACCACAAATCAGCGGTTCTTATTTGGAGGGGATTTTGCTGGCTCCCACTCACAAGAGATATTTGGCAGCATCTGGAGAGATTTTTGGTGATGGGGTGGGGGAGCAGTGTTGCTGGTGGCTCCTATGGGGACAGTCAGGGACACCCCTCAGCAGGGAACAGGGACACGAGCCCCAGATGGTGACAGGGCTGAGACTGTGCACTAAATAAAAATTTGTGTGTTCCAAGTTAGAATATTCCTAGGCAATTGATTTTAAAGCACAATCAATGTTCTCAAGTTGAAAAATGTTCTAAATATAATATGTTGAGTGGTGTAATCTGCATCCATGGTACACACACCAGAGTCCCAGTAAGGAGCTGCTTAGCTGCTTAATGGTGGTTGTCTCTGGTATATAAACTTACTTTCTGCTCTATGCCCATTTATGTCTCTCCAACCTTATGTATGCAGGTCTTACCCACTTCAAATCGTGCATTTGAATGATATGGAGTACATTAACGTTTTTTATTTTTATTTTTTAAAAAAGCTCTTAAAATGGCTCGGTGCACGGAGCTCGGTGAGTAGGGTGCTGGCTACATACACCGAAGCTGGAGGGTTCAAACCCAGCCCAGGCCTGCTAAACAACAATGACAACTGCCACCAAAAAAAAAAAAATAGCTAGGCATTGTGGCGGGTGCCTGTAGTCCCAGCTGCTCAGGAGGCTGAGGCAAGAGAATCGCTTAAACCCAAGAGTTTGAGGTTGCTGAGAGCTGTGACACCACAGCACTCTACCAAGGGCAACATAGTGAGACTCTGTCTCAAAAAAATTGAATAAATAAATAAATAAAAATAATAAGCTCTTAAATGGTTGTATAGAAGTCAGGCATGGAGCCTATAGTCCTAGGTACAGAGGAAGATGAGGTGGGAGGATTGCCTGAGGCCAAGAGGTTGGGGCTGCAGTGAGCTATGATCACACCATTGCACTCCAGCCTGGGGGACAGAGAGAGACCCTGTGTCTATTAAAAATAATTGTATAAGGAGACCAAAGGAACCTTCTGACAGGGCTTTCCAGAGTACTATGAGCCTGTCAGCCACAAGTGTGGCTCAGCAGAGCCCCGGCCATTAAGGGAATCAGAAACACTTGTAGGTGCCCCAGCAGGTCCCTGCATGACAGATCAATTGTGGGAGAGCAAAGTTAAAGGAGATGGTCCCCATGCCAAGCCTCTGACACTAATGAGCCCTCAACTCCAGAGGTCTCCCAGGCCCAGGTGGTGATGTGACTGCAGCCCTAGGAGGGCTGGGAGCTGCCTGCAGCCTGGCCAGGTGAGAGGTAGGCCCCAGGATTCACAGCCAGGTGGTGGCCCCATGCCCCAGGGTCACTCATCCTCACGGTTTTGTTGAGTTGAAAATGGCAACAGAAGGGAAGGAGCCCCTTGCTTCTTTCAGAAAGAGCAATCCTCCAACAGGCCAAACAGAGCATTTAAAACATCACCGACTGAGGAACCCAGATGTGGACTCCCTGGTGAGCTTAACTGGCCCTGCAGGGTTTGCTTCCTTACCTCTTGGGCTCTCTCCTTCCCTGTGCCCCTGCTCCCCAACTCCAGCTCCCAGGGCCTTCAATCCATTCCTTGATTCACCATGTGCCTCTCCACCATGGGGCCCCTGCTCAGGTTTCCACCAGGCACACTCTTCCTTCCCCTCCTTGCCTGATTACCTCGTCCAGGAAGTTAGATTAGTTACCCCAACCCCTCAGTAAGTCAATCCCTTGGGGCATATGCTGTCCTGATCCTGGGTCCCCTCCCTGCAGCACTTATGGGAGATGCACATCCATCTGACCAGTGTAGACAAATGGTCAGGGTCTGTCTCCAGGCTGGGCCACAGGCTCTGTGTGGGTCTAGTTTATCTGTGCCATCTTAGGGTGCTATCAGGTCCATGTTCACTGGGACTCATTAAGTACCTGTCGATCATGAGCCCTGCCCCTGAGATGAGTATCACGTGCAGCTCAGCTCGGGGTGCAAAGGGGCCTCCAGGGTGTGGGAGCAGGGCCGGGGCAGCCCGGAGCCTTCTGCAGCGTCTCCAGGAGTGGGGGCTCAGTCCATGGCAGGTATGATCTTGGCCAGAGAGCTACGGTTGGCTATCTGACTGATGTCACCCTCTTCTGCTTCTCCCCTCTCCGACCTGGTCCCCTAACAAGTGAGCAGACCTCCGGGGCTGAAGGCACCAGTGACCCCTGAAGTCAGTCAGTCCATGTGGGGAGCCCAGGGGTGGAGGAGCTAAGAGATTGTCCAGGAAGAGCTGGGAAAGAAGGGGTACCCTTCTGAGTGGACTCATGGGGGTGGGGGCTTAAGGAAAGCACCCCCCATGACGGTGGCCCTGGCCCGTACTTGCTGCCCTTATCCAGGCTCCCACCAAACCCCAAACACATTCTAGTTGCTCAACAATTCACAATGATGATCTTTTCATGTTTGGTGCCCTGCTAGGCAGTGAGTTCCCTGAGAGCACAAACTGTAGTGGGGGATGGAGGGGTGGGCCTCACTTTTAATCCCCAAACCATGCACAGTGGCTCAATTATCAAGGCACTCAACAAAGCTCTACAGAATGGGCTTCCCACTGTATCCTGTGGCACCCTGCCCAGACAGTTAACTCCTGGTGGTTTTTTTTAGCTTGTCCATCTTGCTATGATTGCTGTCAGCACAAGCAAAGATGGAGATGGAAAGACGGGGCTGGCGGCTTCAAGCAGCCTTTCACAGCCCTTCAGGTGTTCCTTAAACACACACCTCACACGCCCCCTGCGGCTACCGGAGTCCTTGCTGAAGCCCAGAGTGGCAGACGTGTAAGAAAATACTGCAAAATGAGAAAGATCTATTTGGTGTTGAAAAGAAAATGGATGAGGAGGGGGAGCATGTGGCTCCCGGGAAGGCAGCTGCCCTCTGAGCAGCAGGTGTGCGGCCCCCAGGCACACAGAGGTCGTGGAGGACATTTTGCCTTCATGTGCTTTCCACAGAGCCAAAGCTCCTCTAAAACGCTTCCCAGAGGAGGCAGGAGCCGCTTCTGGGGGTCGTTACAGCCACAGCCACATTGAAGACCTGGAGCTGTGGTGGGAAACCCCCCGGCTGGCTGCATAGCCACAGTCAGCCCAGGAGGGCTGGCCCTACAGGAAGCCGCCTGCCCCAGGTAACAATGCTGAGTGGAGGATGGAACTGAATCAGAGAACTTCCTCCTCTCCCTCAGATTCAAGCAGCACCTCCCCAGAGACCCCTCTGTGGACCCCTTCCTACTTGCAGCCATGCCCTGGCCTCATGACCGGACAAGTCCCTATGCCTTCCACGTTTACATTTTCTCTTGAGCACAGGTGATGCCCTGCGGCCTGTGTGTGTTTGCTGACTCCCTGACCTCTCTGTGTCCTGGGCTGAAAGCTGTCACCAGGACAGACCCTTCCCCTGCACTGCTCACTGCTCTGTCCCTGGCCTGGCACATGGACAGGGTGAGATAGGTACTCACTATATGGCTGGAAGAAGGAATAAGCTAGTGTCATCACCCATGTTCTGATTCCTTGGAAGGTAGTTTCTACATGCCCCCCAAACACTGGGTGGGCTTAACCTATATTTACATTTCAGTGACTTCAAAACAATTTCACTTTGAAAATATACTCACAAGGGAGCCCTAGATAGCAGAGACGTGCTGTGGTTGCCTTGGGAGGACCGGCCACTACACAGAGATACTAACTTAGCTCCCGTCCCTGGGACGCAGAAGATTAAACAAGCCCTTTACCTTCATTGGCGCAGAACTGGAAATGTCTACAGACATCGTTTTGTGGTCATGCCACATTGAAGTACCTTGGGGCAGAGTTTTAATAGCCAGATATTCAGGGAGAAATTGAGGGGCCCAGAGGTAAATCGGTTTGCTGAGTCACCCTTTCAGGGGAGGTCAAGAGAGGTCAAAGAGTGATACCTAACCTCACTCACTGCCGGGGTTCCTCAGGTGACGTCTGGAAAGCTGGGTCCACAGCACTTGCCTGCCAGGGCTCACCCCGTTCCTTCCCTTTGTGCATAGCTGGCTATACTTCTAATCTGTTTTCTACCATGGGCCCTGGACAGTCCATTCCCACTGTGCTCCCAGCTCCTGGCCCTTATTCTTGGCCTCTGGTCCTTAGTGACCTGTCAAGTAGTCTCTGCTCCCTTCAACTCAACTTGCATCTCAAAACTCTCCATCTGCTCAGCTCCTTGTGCCACAACAGCCACTGCACCAGACAAGGGGCCCCTGAGCCACCAACTGCGATCCCTACAGGAATGGTAGCGGGTTGAGGAGTGTCCCCCCAAACCAAGTTCATACCACCCGAAACCTCAGCACATGACCTTATTGGAAACAGGATTTTGGAAGAAATCATCAGTTAAGAGGGAGTCACACGGGAGCAGGGTGGGCCCCCCTCCAGCGTGGCTGACGTTCTTAGACACGCGGGAGAGCCCCAGGCGCCATGTGAACATGGAGGAGAGACGGGTGGTGCGGCTGTAAGCTGAGGACAGGGAACAGCAAGGGCAGCTGACACCCACCAGAGCCCGCCCTAGGGTTTCGGACTTCTGGCCTCCAGACCCGCGAGATGATCCATACGTCTCTGTTGTTTACGCCCCCTTGGTTGTTGGTTACAACTGCCCTTAGGAAATGAATCCAGAGAGCATGATGGCCCAGCTGATGTCCCCTGGGCACTCTGGGCCGGGGGAAGGAGGATGCAGGGAGATCTCCCAGCAGATGCGCTGCTACCCCCAGTTGGCATTATCCTCCAGCTCCCACCTCCCACAAGCTGGCTCGTGGGACTCAGCCGACTCATAGCACTATGCTCTACCTGCCTGCCTTGCTCGTCAATCTTCACTCTTCAGCCCACAAACTCCTTGAGGCTTGAGCATCATTTTGTTCCCAGCTTTGGGAAGGACATCTGCACAAATGGCCATGGGCAGGCACTAGCACTTTTCTGGGCATTCAGAGGGGAGATGGGCCACTATGGCCAAGGACACTGGCCTGTCTTCTTTTTTTTTTTTTGAGACAGAGCCTCAAGCTGTCCCCCTGGGTAGAGTGCTGTAGCATCACAGCTCACAGCAACCTCCAACTCCTGGGCTCAAGCGAGTCTCCTGCCTCTGCCTCCCAAGTAGCTGGGACCACAGGCACCCACAACGACCGGCTATTTTTTGGTTGCAGCTGTCACTGTTTGGCGGGCCCGGGCTGTATTCGAACCTGCCACCATAGGTGTATGTGGCTGGTGCCTTAGCCACTTGAGCCATAGGCGCCGAGCCTGGCCTGCCTTCTGATCTGGGTCTGAGACACCACTTTGGGAGGTGGGTGGAGGGGTAACTCTGAACCAGCTCTATTCTAACAGCTCCTCCTGAAGACCCCGGAGGCTCCCCTGGGCCATCCGTGCTGTAGGACCACACCAGGGGGGCGCATTTCACATGAAGAAAAAAACGACAGTGAGTGAAATTCTTATTGACAATTTATCATGTCCTATTGGATGAGAGCTCAGCGTGACCCACAGTCCTGCTCTTCCTGGGGGCAGACAAGCCGTCCTTCCCGGCTGCTGTTTTAATCATTTTTTAAAGGACTGTTGAGGGCAGGAGGAAGCAGGGAAGGAGGTGGTTTCATGTGAGATTTCTACAGTTTGCTAACAGTAAAAAATGGGAGAAGTGATAAAGTTACTGCATTCATCACTCATCCACCCCGAAACATTTGCAACTGATTATGTTCTGCAGAGCTGGCACCGACTCAGGAGGTGTTCCTGTAAGCAGCTCGCTGGCATGAGCCAAACTCAGGAAAGCTAGAGGCACCTCTGAAATACGCTCGGAAGAAAAATTTTCCCAAGTAATAAAAAAGATATGGAGACTGGTAGTTGCTTTTCTCAGCGGCAAAACATCCAGTGCTGCTTTAAAAAAATGAAATAAAATAAGAATTGTTCTAGCAACTGCAAAGATGTATGTGCTGATGCTGCTTCGCTGGACAGACACAGGGAACCCCCAGGCCCTGTCCTCAGAGGAGATGTCCCACGTGAGAAGGAACTGATGGCTGTGTGGAGGGGACAAACTTGGGGATCCCCGAGGGCCGAGCCAAGTTGATCTGCTACAGGACTCACCGTCCTACAAAGGTCACTGATGATGTTTGCTGGAAGTTTTGCCCTGAATGTTCTCACTCAGACATTCTAGAGATGACTGTGGTTGGGCTGGATTAAAACTCATACCTGAGCCAAAATATCAACCCTATTTTGGACCAAACTAGTTTTTAATGAACTATGAAATAAACTAAATTTTAGTCCCTGTCACAAAACAAGACAAAAACAAAATAAAAAAAATCCTTACTGAATTGGAAAGGACCTCTGTATTTTCTAAACTGATGTATGGGAATGCCAAGGCACAGAACAGCGGGGGTCTCTGCTTGGAAACCGACCCTCTGGGGGGCCTTGCTCATCCCCCTTTCCTTGCTCTGAAGGCCTCTGGCTTTGGGATTTCTGGTGCTGGCACTTTCTGGCTATTTTCTTGGGCACATTGTTTAGCTTGCCTGAGACTTGGGGGTCCTCGAGGTGGGATAGCTCAGTGTCCCACCACCTAAGGGCTGGTTATACACACCAGGGCCCTGGCACGGCTCTAACAGGACAGTGCTTAATGGATGGAGCTATTTTAGTACCAGCTGGACATCACCAGCCCTTCCATGTGGCTGTCAAGCTAAACCAACGCCTTACATCTGAAGGCAGCTGCAGAGGGGGGCCTCCTGACCCCCCTACCTGGTGGGAGGACACCCCACAGCTGGCTGAGGGGTCCTGCTCCTCTGTCAGATGGACTCCTGGTTTCCTGAAGTCAGCAGTATGAAGGGCCAGCAGAGGACAGGGTGGGAAGGATTTCAGCCCAGCGGGCAGTGCCTTCTCCTGAGGGACAGGTGCCTATGCCCTCAGGGTTCCCTCCTGAGCCAGTACCGGGCAAGCTCTGGGAGCCAACCCCAGCATCCCCCAGACCCTGTCCTCTTCTTCCCTGGGGTCTTGAAGCCTCTCTTGGGCCACCTTGGTG
Organism: Galagoides demidoff; assembly: GCA_963574575.1. Lineage (NCBI taxonomy): Eukaryota > Metazoa > Chordata > Mammalia > Primates > Galagidae > Galagoides > Galagoides demidoff. The sequence goes on from CAUYQV010116413.1 coordinate 16,279, forward strand.
ACTGCTTAGGAAAGGCCAGGCTCGGCTGAGCTGAGGGAGGGCAGGGGGACCCTTGGGTAAGACATGACTTCATGGTAGGTCAGCTCTCCCAACTACACAGACAAGCGGGGGACGAAAGGAGCTGCTGGCAGGGCGCCTGCTATAATCCCCAGCATCAGCGAGGAAGATCTTCTCACTCACCTACACCTGGGCCGCAGAGGGGCAGCGATGCACTGTGGCCAACCCACACCAGTCCATTTAAGCCCCCAGCCCGACGTGGCCTCCCGCCATGATTCCTTCAAGGAACCTGATTGCTTCCCACTATAGGCCCTGTCCCACTACAGGAAACTGATTGCTTCCCACTACAGCCCCTGTCCCCGGTGCTCCAGCTGCACAGACCCTGAAAAGAAGGGCTTTCCCCATGTAACACAGAGGTGCAGGTGCCCCAGTGAAAGGTTTGGATGGAGGGTCAGGGCAACGGGGAGTGGGAGCCCGGCCTGCTCTGCTCTGAGTGTTTCACTCTTATTCCTCACGACATTCACACAAGACAGACAATACAACTAAGGAAATTTCACAAATGGGGAAAGTGAGGCAGAGAAGTTAGGAAACTTGCCAAAAGTCACACGGCCGAGCCGCTAGGTCAGAGCAAGCATTCTGATATTCTCTGCACCACGTAACAGTGTTGCCGGTGGTGCAGGCCTGCAGTGTCTCACCTCCCATCTCTGTTTTAGTTCCTCGAGGGCAAAAGAGTCACATTTTTCCCCACCCTGTCATGATGGAGGCACTCATGAATATGGATTATATCTGTCCATACCACCACAGCACTGAGAGGCCTTGGAGGGTTCACAAAATTTGACACATCTCCCTGTGACCCAATCCTAAAGGCTCCCCCAAAATGCAGCCCCAGCTGCCATTCCCCAAACTGATGCAGATACAATAGCTTTCTCAGTCACTGGGCATCTCCGACCCCTGCAGGCTTCCTAACAGCAAAAGCCAGCCCCTCTTCCGTCCCCACAGCCCTCCACCCCAGGCCAGCTGGAGGCCTGGCATGTGGCCGGCCAACTGTGGATACTTGTCAAGTGAAGAAATGAATGAATACCTGTAACTCTGGCTAACTGGGAGGATTTTAAGAGGGTTGTTTTTCTGGAACGTCTGTAACTTTGCCTAACTCTGAGTGTGCTGTTTTTCTTGTGTTTGGAATCTTTGAGGGGAGGGGAGGTTTCCAGCAAATTGCCAAGATGCAACAGGCTAAAACCACTTTGGCTCAGTCAGAAATCACTGGGAAACACAAGCCAACAGAGAGGCCGTGGGGCTGAGGAGCTGCACTCAGCCCAGCGATTGTCCCATGGGGAAGGCAGCCTGGGCTCTGGGCCCTGCACGGGGTGGGGGAGGAGGGCGACTATTATGCTTCAAAACAGAGCTTATCAACGATTTAGTCTCATTAAGTTGTAAGAAAACAGGCAGCATGTTCCAAGGTCGTAAGTTTTCTCAACGTTCAAACATTTCCAATGTTTTGTGAAGCCGAAGAGTGCAGGAGCCCACTGGGACTTGCTGGGGTGATGGATGTGTGTGCAGTTTGCGAGGAACTTTCCAGTCCTCCTTGCAAGCCAGCTCATTACGCCCCCATGGGATGCAGGCTGTTTCTCTTTCCTAAGTGATGGCTGGTCAGTTGGCACGTGGGATGATGTCTAAAGATGTCCAGGTCCCACTTACCATCTTTAGCTTTACCAGAAACTTCTGAGACTGCAAATGTGGCTGCAGACAGCTGTTCATCCTGAGTTTCTGTATGTCAATGAGAGAGAGTGTGTGTGTTTATGACTGCGTACACAGGCACACACCCCAGAGGAACACTTTTTGCATGGTGAATCTGAGTTTGGCTATGCTTCTCTAGAGCAAGGAATCATAAGAAGTTTCATGTTGGTCATTTGTCACCATGCATATCAGTTTTATCCCCCTAGATGTCACTCCTGCAAACGTCAGCCCCATTACAGAACCCCAGGAGCTCTTGGTGGGTGGCGACCACTTCATCACCTCACTTCACTGGCTGGCAGGCCTCCCTCCATCTCGCCCTCAGGCTGCCTTTCATCCTCGCCTTGCAGTTCTCCCAGCAAAGGGGCTTGCCATTCACGTCTCTGGAGTCTTCAACTGATAGATTGTGTCCTCCAGTGTCCTCCAATAGAGACTGGCCTACATTAGCGGTGTCTGAGTCACCTAGGGCTGCAGGTGGCCTCGGTCTGAAGTCTGCACAGTGATAGAGGACCAAGTAGGAGCACTGTCCGAGGTGGCCATGGACCTTTTGTGTTGGTCCCTGCAGTCCACTCAGTGAAGACCCTTTTCTTGGGATCTCATGGCCCCAAATCAACAGACATAGTAAGAAGACCATAGCTTTGAGTCCAAACAACTTGGGTCAGAGGCCAGGCTCTGCCCCTTCCGTGTGCATGACTTTTGGCCAATCCCCTAACACCTCGACTCTGTGGTCTCAACACACTGTGAGGAAGATGATGGGTGGCTGGTGACATTAACTGGGATGGCCAATATTAAAGCAGACAGCCTCTCATGAGTAAGGTGAACCAGTTACAACGAAGTTTCCTTATCCACAGCCGTCTTCCTGAAAATGTCTCAGGGAATAGAATTGCATTTCCTGTCCACATATACTGACTTCAGTGGATTCCCTCTCTTTCTCACTTTCTTTCTTTTTGTGGTAAGAATATTTAACATGCAATCTACCTACTTAACAAACATTCTGAGTGTAAGTGCAGTACTGCTAATTATAGGCACCGAGTTGCACAGCAGTTCTCTAGGACGTAATCATCTTGTGCAACTGAACTTTACGCCAGCTGAATATCAACTCCCCCTTTCCGTCCTTAGCTCCTGGCAGCCGCCATTCTGCTCTGTTGTGAGTTTGACTATTTTAGATTCTCGTGTATGTGGAGTCACATGGTTTTTGTCTTTCTGTGACTGGCTTATTTCTCTTAACCACATGACACATAGCAGACTTTTCTTCTTTTTCAGAGGCTGAGTAACATTCCCCTGTAGGTACAGACATTGTCTTCATATGTTCATCCGTCAGGGGGCATTTAGGTTGTTTCCACATCTTGGCTATTGTGAATAATGGTGCAGCGAACCTGGGGGTGCTAATACCCATTCAAGATCCTCATGGTAATTTTTTCAGATAAATACCCAGAAGTGGGATTTCTGGATCCTATGGTAGTCCTATTTTTAATTTTTTGAGGAGCCTCCATGATGTTTCCCACAGTGGCTGCCCCGTATTGCATTCCCAGCAACAGTGAACAAGGGTTCAATTTCTCCTTGTCAAGTCAACACGTGTTCTTTTGTTTTTCTTAAAAAATCACCATCCTAATAGATGTAAGGTGATGTATCATTGTATTTGATTTGTATTTCCCTGATGATTAGTGACGTTGAGCATCTTTTCAAATACCTATTGCCCTGAGTATGTCAACTCATTTACCATTTTCTAAATCAGGTTGGTTTTTTTGCTATTAAGTTGAAGGAGTTCTTTATATATTTTGAATGTCAACTCCTTATCAGATATTTGATTTACACATATTTTGTCTACTTCTGTAGGTTGCCTTTTCTTTTTTTTTTTTTAAAGTTATTTTATTTTATTTTCTTGAGACAGAGTCTTACTCTGTCACCCTGGGAAGAGAGCCATGGCACCATCATAGCTCACAGCAACCTCAAACTCTTAGGCTTGAGCAGTCCACTTGCCTCAGCCTCCCGAGTAGCTGGGACTACAGGTGTGCACCACTATGCCCGGCTACAGGTTACCTTTCATAGCCAAAAAAAAAAATACTGCCAAGATAAATATTATGACGTTTTCCTCCAAAGTTTTCTTCTAGGAGTTCCACTTCTTAGGCTTAAATCTTTAATCTATTTTGAGCTGATTTTTGTGCATGGTGTAAGATAAAGGTGTAATTTCATTCTTTTGCATGTGGATATCTGGTTTCCCAGCCCCATTTATTGACGAGACTGTCTTTTCCTCAGTGTGTATTCTTGGCACCCTTGTCAAAGATCAGTTGATTGTATTTCTGGGCTCTCTATTCTGCTCCATTGGTCTATGTATCTCTGTATGCCAATACCACGCTGTTTTAATTACTGTAATTAAAACACTAATATATGTAAAAATTAACATGTGTAATGCTCCAGCTTTATTCTTCCTCAAGTCTGTTTTGGTTATTCAGGTCCTTTGTGGTTCTTTATGAATTTTATGATATTTTTATTTCTGAAAAATCCCATAGGTATTTTGGTAAGAACTGCATTGCAATTTAAATTGCTTTGGGTAGTGTGGACATTTTAACAATATTAAGTCTTCCAGTCCATTAACTTGGACATCTTTCTATTTGTGTCTCTAGTTTATTTCATCAATTCAGTGCATAAGATTTTCACTTCCTTGGTTAAGTTTATTCCTAAGCATTTTATTCTCTTTGATGCTAAAAATAAAAACCAACCTGATGAAATTACTTTCTTAATTTCCTTTTCAGATAGTTCACTGTTAGTGTATAGAAATGCAATTAATTTTCGTATGCAGGTTTTCTATGCTGCACATACCTGAGTTCACCGATTAGTTCTCACAGGTCATTTTTGGTGGAATTAAGATTTTTTATGTGTAAAGTGGCACTGTCTGTGAACAGAGATCATTTTACTTCTTCCTTTCCAATTTGGACAGTTGTCCTGGTCTGGAGTTACATTGTGATGACATGAAGACACTCTGTTTAAATAAAATGTTTATGTATCTTAAAGATCTGGGCCGAGAGAGTATATTTAATAAAAATTAAAGTGACATTAAATGTTTTTTGCCTAAGTACCCTCGGGAGGACTTCCACTATGCTGAATAGGAATGGCGAGAACAGGCATCCTTATCTTGTTCCTGATCTTAGAGGGAAAGGTCCCAGGTTTTCACTGTTGAGCACGTTGGCTGTGGAGTTCTCAGGTATGGTCTTTACTGTGTTGAGACATTGAGATAATTTCCCCCTATTCCTAGTTTGTTGAGAGTTTTTATCACAAAAGGGTATTGAGTGGTGATGACTGTGTAGTTTTTATCCTTCATTCTGTTAATGTGCTATGTTCCATTAATTGATTTTTGTACGTTGAATGAACCATCCATCTTTAATTGCATCCCAGGGATAAATTCCTACTAATCATGGTGTATGATCCTCCTTGTTCTTCTGTGTTTTGTGAATGGCCGAAGAGACTCTTATGCTTTGTTTATGTGTGGTGCTGTCTCTCACTTCTCCGTAATTAAATAGATTTTTCTCAACACGTCACTTGAATGTGTTTGGGAGATTGCTTTGCTGTGGTGGATCTGTTTGTAAATGAAGACTCCTCAAAATTCAAGAACATTACTCTGTAATGAACTGGTACTGGTAAATGTGGATTTTTCTAGATTGGATCTGCATACAGGTATTTGTTTTCAAAGTGTTGATGACTGTATCTTGGCCACTGGAAATCATGCTGGTGTGGCTATTGGAATACTATTCAGCCATGAAAAAGAATAAAATCTTGCCATTTGCAGCAACATGGATGGAACTGGAGGTCATTATGTTAAGTTAAATAATCCAGAAATGGAAAGACAAATACTGCATGTTCTCACTCATATGTGGGAGCTAAAAATTATCGATCTCAGGATGTAGAGAGTAGAAAGGTGGTTACTGGAGGCTGGGATGGGAGAGGTAGGGGAGGAAGGGAGGTTGGTCAACGGGCACAAACATACAGTTAGCTAGAGGGAATAAGTTTGATTGCAGAATAGTGTGACTATAGTTAACAATCACTTATGGCATATTTCAAAATAGCTAGAAGAGAAGATTTGGAATGCTCCCAGTACAATGGAATGATAAGTTTGAGGTGATAGATATTTTGATTTGATCATTAACACATTGTATACATGTATTAAGATATCCCACAGCTGCCGGAAATATAAACTTTCTGACCTGGGTTCAGTGAAATTGCCAGCTGGCTGGGACGCCTGGCCAGGCCAGGGTGTGTTCTCACATTCTCAGCCACCTGGGCCAGTTCTCGCATCTTCCAACATAGCAGCGTGTCTGTCTCTAAGCCTCATATGTGTGCTAGTTAACCCTCAGGATGACAAGCTCTTGGGGATTTAGTGCGGCTATGCTGGCGGGTTCCCTAGGAGGACAAAGATGCTAGGGCCTTCCTCCAAGCAACCCTGCAGATGGACACCTAAAGACATGGTGTCCTGGAGCCAAAGGGGAGGCTTGTTCTCACTGCAATTCAGATGTGCACGAAAAGTTGCCTCTATTTTTTCCAAAAACTGATCTGATCTTCCTTTACAAGTCCCCATTCACTGGGTAGCAGGGAAAAGAGGGTACCCAACCCCATCCCATCCGTAATGCAGTGCTTCCCAAACTATCTTTAGGACGGGAACTTTTCTCCTGTTTTTTGTTTTTAATTTCCAACCAGTTGTAGATACTTACATAAGGTCTGATAGAAATGTATTACTAGAAAATAAGATTTAAACAGACACACAAAACATAGGCTTACATTTTTTATGGTTGGTTTCAGTAAACATGATGTTATTCTGCTATATGAGCTTCTCAATGTCTACCCTCAACTCAATTCTTGGACCTTAATCATCTCACGCTGGCAACAAACACTCGGAGGACCTGCCCAGTCCTCTGCCCCCCTCTGAGCGGCACTGACTTAAACAGGCTCCAAAGGTTTAGCTTGACCCATCCCCACCCTGCTGCACCCTCCAAGGTAGTGTCAGCACGTAGAAACAGGAGGGGAGTTGTGTGCCCTGGTCTGTGGGGGAGGGGTGTCTGTTCCCCACTGGGGTAGAGGTGACCAGCTGATGTCCGTGGCTGATGCAACAAAGGGCTAGTCCTTCTTGGCCCATCAGGACAACATGGCTACCTCCCAGGGCCCAGGTTAGGGCAGGGAACCCTCTGGGATTCTGCTGTGACCTCCCTTTGGCCACCGTCTGATGCAGGTCACCTGGGTCCAGCCACAATGGGCTACGTGGCTGCCTCTCTTCCCCTCAGCTTAGCTGTCTAGCAGGCTTAGTCTGGAGCCGCTAGACCCTGCCACACTCAGCGTCTCCACCCTCTTGGTGTCTCAGGGAACTCTCTGTGTGGATGAGGAACCACCCAGTGGAGTGATGGTGCCCGACAGACGCAGGTTCAGCACCCCCCTTCTGTATTTCTGTCAGCTTAGCAAATGCACCTTCCTCTCTCTGGGTCTCATCCAGGAGAGGGGGGTGAGACCCACACACCTCACGGCTGACTCTACCTGCTGTAGGCTGGTCCCACCATCTTCCAGGGCTAGAAGGAGCAGGACGGCTCCCTCCTTCCTTCTGAGTGTAAGTCTCTGTGGTTCAGTCCTCCTCGCCTGCCTCTCAGTATATCACTGGGCTAGAAAAGGACTGAGGAAATCCTTTCTCTCCAGGAGGCCCGACCTGCAAACGTATCGTTTTGCTGGAAATCCCATTTTGCATATCAGAAGCTGAGATGATGTCCTCCTTCCCTTCACATTCCTTCTGCTACATTCTTAAGCTTCTTGGTGTCGTGAAAAATGCTGTTACTTTATTATAATCTCTGAGGGATGATATATCTGTCATCTAATAAGGGCAATTCCTCTGATTAATTCATCAGCATCCATCGTCATGTAGGGAAGCGCAGCAGAGGACTCCGACAGCAATGCTGGAAGGCAGAGCGGACATCTGGGAAAATGAGGCTTTCCATGGGGTCCTCTTCAATAGGAGTCCCCGGGAGGGACCCAAGTGTAGGAGGGAGGCCACAGGAAAGAAATGGGCCCCAAGGGGGAAGGGGAAAGATACAACACAGACCACCTACTTCATACTTCTGCTCCCTGTTCCTCATTCAGCTAAACACTGAGATGACTCCCATTTTCTGGCTCATAACAAGACTGTTCTGGAGCATTCCTGAGGAAAGGGACCCACGTTCCTCACTAATGAAAAGCCCCACCAAGCTGATGATTTCCAACACATGTGTCACCTTGTATTTGCGACTTCCTCATCAGTTTCGCTTTAAAAATGAATTTTTAATCTCATCTAAAGAGATGCTTTCTCCCTTATCTCTAAGATATTCACATAATCCCCTACCCACTCTGTGCTCTTTTTGCATGAACAAATTACTTCTGGCCTCATTCCCACCTGGGGAATAGACAGTGATCCTCCAGGACGGAGATTTGGCTTGTTCTCAGCACCGTCTCTATTTGTCAAGCACTGTAGTTTTGTGGTGAACCCACTGGCCTGGGAATTCTAATAACCCTGGCTTCATGGGTAATTTGGGGTAAGTTATTCATTCTGTTCTTCATTTGGTTCCTCTGCAAAATGGGGCAAATAATAGCGCAGCATGATTTCGGAGCCATAACAAGATGATGGAAATGAAAGTGGTCACCTTCTGCTAACCATGAACTTGGGTGCCGCAAAAATGCAGAATGAAATGTTATCATTCTTCAGGGGAGTCACATTTCATGAAGAGCTCTGTGTTTTAATCCCTAAATTAAAAATAAAAGTAAAAGAAATTTAAAAAAAACAAAACAATAGGGATGCCTAAGCTACGTTCACCGGTGCTTGTTAGAACGAGAGAAGTGTGACACTGTCTTAAAAAGTTAATCCGCAGAGAACTTTGTAGAGTTTCATCTAGGGCCAGTTGCAGGTCCTTTGTGAAGGTTGTGGGGGTGAGAGAATCTTCACACGTTATTAGGGTTTTAAATCCTAAATTACTACATAAAATGCATGGTCTGCTTTAGGCTACCCAACTAGACACGTTGGCCTGGATTCCGTAATCCAGAGCTTTCTCCTAAAAACCAAACATAAAAAAGAAAAAAAAAAAAAGCAGGCTTTTTTCCGAAGCTGCAAGTCAACGTGCTGTAAACACAGGTCTGAGGTTAGAATATTGAATTCCATGAATAACAACAATCTGTCTTACTCCATTAATCAGAGGTTTACAATCTCTGCAGTCTTATGAGCCACGGGGCCGTCACTGATAATTCTCTGTCAAGGAGAAATGTAATCATCTAGACATATGCTTAAAGAGGAATTTTTCCCCTTGTTGATTTTATGTAGGAAATGATTATTAGAAAACGTTGGCTCGTGTGGAGGTTCAGAGCCTGTGGGAGGAGGCCCCACGTTGGGGATGGTGGAGACACTGGTGACACTTGGAGCCCTTTGGCGGATGGGGCTTGGCAAAAGGAGGGCACGCAATTTCCTGGGCAAAGTCTCCCCATGGCCTCCTCTGGGACCTATTCCAGAGCAATGAAACTAACAATCTTCAAATTCACTGCCTCTCCCCCAGGCGCCATTATACTGTATCTGAATTATGTTATCAAAGAGACAGACTTTGATTCAGTTCCGATCGTCCAAACGCTTAAGGAAATGTGTACTTCTTCCCTGATGGGAAAGCGCCTTTCACAACCTCCTCAAAGTTCACGTTCCTTAAGTCTGACACCCCTGCTCCCCAGCTGGTCCCACCCCAGTTCTGTGGGGCTCTGAGAAGTGCCAAGGATGGGGACGTGCCTCCTTGACAGCTAAGCCCGACACCGAAGGGGGAGCTCAGGTCGGAGTTGGTGTTTAAGTTCTCCTTGAGGTCAGCAAAATTAACCTTTCTTGCAGTCATGTATAGATTTTCCCCTACAGAAATCTGGTATGCATCAAAATGTGTCCAAAAGGATGCCTGTTTTCTCAAGTTAGGTGTAATCACCGTATGCCCCACTTGAACTTGTGCATCAGGCACAGGCACTGGAGAGCTGCCAGCTAAGGAGAGCCATACATGAAGGACCAATGTGTAAGGGTTTGGGTAGAGCAACCACTTGGACAAGGAAAACAAGAGCACCTCTTATTGTGGCCTTCAGACAACAGAAACACTGGTACAACCCATTTCCTGTATCCAGAACAGATGTGGTTTCCCCCCTGGTGACAGCCTTGGGTGATGTTGAGCCGAAATGCTGCTGGGGCTGAGTCACTTTGGTTAGATGTGATTCTAGAGTATTTTACCAAAGACCTCAGGTGACATATGTTGCCGTGGTAGGCAAAATAATTTCCAACCAAAGATGCCCATGTCCTAATCCCCAGAACCTGGGAAAATGTTATGTGGCCAGGATCAATTAAGACTGCACACGGAATAAAGGTTGTTACCCAGCTGGCCTTACAATATAAATGTGGAGGAGAGAGGCAGGAGCCAGAGCCACGCAACGTGAGAAAGACTCTGCCACCCACTGCTGGCTTTGAGGGTGAGGGAAGCCTCTAGAAGCTGGAAAAGGCAGCAAAGGGACTCTCTTCTAGAACCTCTAGAAAGGAATTCTGCCCTGCCAGCACCTTCACTTTCGCCTCGTGAGATCCATTTTGACCTGCAGAATTACAAACTAATGGCATTGTGTTGCTTAAGCTGCTCAGCTGGGGAGGTCTTTCACCCAGCCAGAGGAAGCTAATATGGTTGCCTCAATGTTTTCTTCTGATGGACACAAAAGAACCAATTTTGCTGTTCTCCTTAGAATCCCTCAACTCACGTCAACTCAGGTTTAGGCCTGAGGTCGGCTATGCCTGGCACGTGCAGGCAGTTTTGTTTCCCAGTTCACCTTTTTTGCTGCTTGTGAGAACAGGCATGAGGTCACCATCCTCTTTCCCTGGTTCTGTTGAAAGTTTGCCATCTTGAACGCCAGAGTCATGGGTCCTTTACCAACACTGCCATCTTATTGGGGTATGTAGTACTGTGGTTTCCTCTTCTCCCTTTGTTTTTTTTTTTTTTTTCCTCTTAATATGTAATCCTGCCTTGTTGGAAAGATTCATAAAGCTTGAGACTTCCTTTCCCAGTGGTGTGGAGGTAAACTGGCTCTGGAGAGAAGAGGCAAAGCGTTCTGCTTACAGCTCTTGCCGATTTCCATGGTGTAAATACTCCTATCGTGGCCAATGTCAAACAACCAGCCTAATGTCGTTGAACCCAGAATTGGGAAGAGATGTTCAAAACCTGCTACAGCGTGATGCCCCTACACCTGCAGAGGGCACAGCACACCTGGAGCAGGTTGGCCCTCACTGTAAACAGTGACTTTCAGCTGGTGTGCCATGAGAGGATTTTAGGTATGCAGTGAAAGTTTTAAAAGATAATTAATTAAATTATTTTCAAAAGAAGTTCAAAGCACAGTAAGTATATCTTAGTTTTGCTCTTTTTTGGGTGGGGG
>CAUYQV010116416.1:0-107541 GCA_963574575.1 Galagoides demidoff
GCTGCCTGGAGGTAGCCACCCTGAGGCAGCCCATGTGGACGAGGTATCTGTACTGAGCAAACGTAAGGAAGCAGAGTGGGGCCCTAATCACCTTCAGACACTCTGGAACAAATCGTGCCTGCAGATTGCCCTTGATTTGGACTTTTGGATAACATGATTTAATAAATGTACTCTCTTAAGAGGTCTGGTTAGGCAAAGAGAAACCATACTACTTAATACACGTTTCAGGACACAGGAGATTTTGTAAAAGATTTGTTACACAGTGAGACTGCAAAATGAGGATGCCGAAATAATTTGGAGATCAGTGACTCTGAGGACTGGTGGGAAAGTGGGGAGAGGGTGATTATCAGACTGGTACAGAGCTCCTGGGGGGAAACTGCAGCTTGTGTTCAGACCACCAAAGAGGAGGGGGCAAGATTCAGTGGGTGCTCACTCCCCTAGGCCCCAGGGTGTTGCTCTGATGGCCCCAAGTGCATGGCCCAGCAGGGAGGTCACATGACAGCTGCCCCCACACCTCCCAAGGGGTCATGGCTGGCTGAGTGGCATATCGGGCCCTGGGAACACTGAGCAAAGCTGGGAAGTAGAGTCCACTGTCCACTGTGGCAGGAGAGATGCTGGCAGGAGCTGAAGGACAGCAGAGAAGTCCTTTCCTTCCCCTGGCCTGTCTCCCTCCAGGGCCTCCATTGGAGAACTGCACAGCTGGTTGGTACAAGGACTTATGAAGTATGGCTGGTGGGTTCCTTCCAGCAGTGCAGGGCAGTAGGGTGAGCTTGGCGGTGAGAGATGGCAGGTCAGGAGCAGGTGTAATGTTCTAGCTGGCTCCAGCGGGACCTCCTGTTACCTGCATCCTGCTGATCCTCTCATTCATCATATGATCTGGAAACCCTTTTGGCAATCCTAAATTCTGTGGTTCACTTTAAAATCCTCTGCAGATTGCTGGGGGCAAGCTCAGGGAGGCCTGACACCAGCTTCATGCCAAGCTGACCACTTTCCCTTCAGAGAGGCCCCCAGGCCATGGAGACCTCAGGGCCCATTGCAAGAGGAGAACCCGGGGCTTCTTTGGGGGGTGAAAATTGGACGAGGATGTTTTGGGGTTAGAAGAAAAGACAGCCTGCCTCAACTGGCCTACACAGTAAGAAAATGCAGTAACTCGGCCTTATCTGTGGTTTCACGTTCTACTGTTTCACTTACCCACAGTCAACCGAGATTTGAAAATATCAAATTAAAAAATCCCAGAAATAAACGATGTGTAGGCTATAAATTGTGTGCCTGCTGAGTATCGTGATGAAATCTCTCATCGTCTTGCTCCAAGCTCCTGCTCTGCCCCACCTGGGACGTGAGTGCCATTTGTCTGGCACACGCAGTTCCACACTGCAGGTGCCCCCTTGCCCTTGGTCACCTGGTAGCCATCGAGGTTATCAGAAGGACACCGAGGTAATGCCGTGCTTGTGTTCAGAGAATCCTTATTCTTCTAAATAATGGCCCCAAAGCATGAGAACAGTGATGCGGGCATATTGTTATAATCGTCCTATTTTATTATTAGTTGTTATTCATCTCTTACTAGGCCTAATTTATAAGTTAAACTTTACCATAGGTGTGTCTCTGTAGGAAAAAGTGAGGATTCGGTGCTCTCTGAAGTTTCAGGCATTCACTGAGGGTCTTGTGATGTGTCCCCTGAGGAGAAGTGGGGACCACTGTGTGTCACATAACTGTAACTCCAGGGACAGGCAGCTTCCGGGGGGGGGGGGGTTTCATTCCTCAGCTCAACTAGATCATGGCAAACACAGGTTCTTTCCCTCTTTTCTCTCTGTTGTGATCCCCAGCTTGGTTCTTTGGGCAATGCCCCAGTATGGTTACAATATCAGTCCTAGCTTGACATCTACTATGGTGTCCAGTGGAAATAGGACACCATTTTCCTCTGTGTCTCTTTTTCAGATCAAGGAAGCCTTTCCCCGAAGCTACCACTGGAGCTCTAGGTCACGTGCCCACCCCTGAGCCCATCCCCAGTGAGAAGGCTGGGAACACCCCACAGGTGACTCAGACCAGCCAGGACTCACTGCGGAGCTGGGAACACGGTAGGTGCATGTGTATGGCCAGAGTTCAATCAGAGGCAGAACCACTTGCGGGTGGCTCAGCCTTTTAATATGCAACGAGGGGATTCATCACAGGCATTGGAGCCTCTGCAGTTGGGGGAACTGGTTAAACTGTCTCTGCCGTGCTGTTGCCGAGGTTTGCAGTCTGTGGGACAGGAGATGAATGTGAGGTAGAAGAGAGAAAGGACAAGCTAGGTCCCTCAGGACCAACTGGAAACTGAGTCAGTTCTCCCACCTCCCTGTCCTGCAGGAGAATCTGCCAGGGCCTCGAAGAAGCTGAGGATGATTCAGGCAAAGGATCACTTCTCCCTGACAACGCGCTGAGCCTATGACCCTGCCTGACCTTCTGAGCTGACGTCAGTCCTTCAACTCTCAGGCAAAAATATCTCTTGTGAGAGCAGGGGAGAGGAGGGAGGGGCAGGAGGAGGGAGGGTGAGGGACGGTGATTGGCGGGATCTCACCTAATGTGCACAATGTGTGTTCGGCACACTTGCTGGGCAAAGGGCTCAACTACAACTTGAACTTTATCTTAGAAATGAAAACAATGTAACCTAAACATTGTACCCTCCTATCAATCTGAAATTAAAAAGAAAAAAAATATACATATACAGGCAGTGCCTGTGGCTCAAAGGAGTAGGGCACTGGCCCCATATGCTGGAGGTAGTGGATTCAAACCCAGCCCCTGGCCAAAAAAGAAAAGAAAAGAAAAGAAAAATATGTATATATGCAGGTGTCCATAAAGTTTGTGTGTAATTTTAAAATTGTTTTACTGGAAACTTACAGAAAAGGGGATAACCATCAGCCTAGCCATCCTGACACATTACAAAGCCACCATAGTAACCATTCCCGAGGAGTGAATGCTGAACAAAACTGGGGTGCTGGAAGCAAGGAAGAAGGGGAGAACAGATCTGGGGGAGGCCACTAAAGAAACCGCTCAAGGGGAGCAGCTTTCCAGCTGCCTGCCCTGCAATCCCGTGTGAAAGGAGGGGTGTGTGTTAGGTGCACGTGAAGGAGAGAATAGCAAAACTGCACAAATGGGGTGCTTGCTGTCCCCCATTCTTTCTCTCTCTTTTCTTCCCCCCAAGGGATAACTGGTCCTCTGGGCCCATCCTGGGCCAACTCTGGCAGAAATCACTAAAGAAAAATAAACTCATGCCTTCAGCATTTTGTGGGGCGCCTGCTCCCCTCTGAGTCATCTCCTCACTGTCCACTTCCCCTGCTTGCATCCTTCTCTCTCCACTTCCTCTTATTCAGTCAGCATGTACTGAGCACCTACTGTGTGCCGGGGACAGTGGAGAGAAGCAGACCTGAGCTCCTACTGTAGGGGACCTCCTTCCTCTGCCCGGAGTCCCCACCTCCTTCCAGAATCCTTCTCAGACGTCACTCCCCAGCACTCGGCCAGATCCCAAAGGCCCCGTGCACGTCTGTGCGTGGCTGTAAGTGATTATCTGCAAGTATGTGAGTGCATGGACACATCCTCTTTGTTTTTAATGAATGCTTTATTTTTGTCAGTCCCATCTTCCCCCTGGAGCGCAGGAGGACTTTGAAGGTCGGGTTTCTGTTTCTCTGCTCATCTCAGCCTGCAATGTGTGGCGTGGCTGTGCTCAGAAGGGAGCCATCCAACCAGGTCCCGGTTCCAAAAACAACAAGTAGCATTTTCTCTGTGCCTTGGAAGATGTGAATGTGTTTGGCACAAGTGAGCTCCTCTGTTCCTCACAGCCCACTCTGTGTGGTCCCTGACACACCTGTCAGGGTCCCATTGTTGTCCCATTCTACAGATGACAAAACTGAGGCTCGGGTGGTTGAACACCTGTAGGAGCAGATAGAGCTCCAGGTGCAGGCCCTGGGCCCTACTGGCCTGAGGGCTGTGGGCATGACACGTTGTCACATATTTCCCAGGGCTTACTCTGTGGCAGGCACTGGGCTATAGCTGTTCACACCCTGTAGTAGGTGTTACTACCATCCTCATTTTTAGTGAGAAAATTGAGGCTTGAGGAGTTCATGTGACTTGTCAGTGGCAAAGCCGAAGCTTGAGTCTGGGTCTTTCCTGTCCACAAATGC
This sequence comes from Galagoides demidoff, assembly GCA_963574575.1. Taxonomy (NCBI): domain Eukaryota; kingdom Metazoa; phylum Chordata; class Mammalia; order Primates; family Galagidae; genus Galagoides; species Galagoides demidoff. The sequence continues at coordinate 4,155 of CAUYQV010116416.1, forward strand.
ATGCCTCTTCCTGTCGCGTGGACTGTGATCCATGGTGATATGAGTGAAAATGGAGAATGCCCTTCTCCATCCTATGAAACGAGGCTCTGGCGTTAGACCACCAGGGTTCAACCCCAGTGCTGAGGCTTCATGTCTCTGAGTGTTTCCTCTTCCGTACAAGATCACAACAATAGTACCAACTTCATAAGCTTGACATGAGGAGTAAATGAAAGAAAAAGGTATGCGTGCTCTGATGGCATTTCCACGCTCTGGCATGAGGTTAGCACGCAGAACACGCTAGATTTTATTCTCCTGACAGCAATCATTTTTATGATTAGTCACAGCTAATCACTAGAGCCATCATTGTGAGGGCATGGTTAGCGCTGAAGGGCCTCCATTCTGGGGAGCCTAGGATTCCCCCAGAAGCTTGTACAAGAATTATCCCTGCAGCTGCCCTGAACAGCCTGTGTGTGCAGCCGGGCTCTTACGGATGGCCTGTCCTAGCCGCCCACTCAGCTGCTCCACACGTGTTCCATAAATGGGCATCATTAGTGGAGATTCTCATAAACACCCCCTCCCAGCCCTGCTGTGCAGCGCGTGCTGGCTGTGCGGCCATCACTCCGTCAAGCCCGTTAGCCCAGATAAGAAACAGCCATTAGTGTGTGCTACAAAACCCGGCACCCCCTGAAAAGAACTTTCTGGAGGCCAAAGCACATGGCTTCTCCTGGCTGCCTGAACGAGCAAAAACTGCTCATCTCTCCTCAAAGAATTGGTTAGTTCCAAAGAATAATCACACAGCTCTCCCAGGGACACTGGACAGTGATGCACTTCTTTGCATTTAATAAACTTCTTCATTGGGTTCCCCGCGCCCTCATGATTCTCTGTAAAGACTCAATCTTGTTTTTGCAAAGCTGGAGCCAATTAGCATTAGGTACCAATGCATCTTGTGCTCAAGTGGCTAACAGGAACTTTGGAGGACCTAGGAGCTGTGTCAGAACAAAAACAATCTCTGTGCATGGGTTCTGGTGGACCCTGGGGTTTGGAAAGATCCAGATGGGCCAGGATTCTGCTGGAAGATTGAGGATGCTGGTGTCTCAGTGAGGGCAGGTGGGTCAGAGAACCGAAGGTCAAGGGAGAACCTTGAAACAACCATGTTGACCAGCTCTTTCCGCAGAAGTTGGGATGAGATGTGTTTAGCAAGTGATTCCTTATTTGGGTGCAGTTATGGGAAGGGAAGCTCTGGAGATTAGTCAACTCATCTCTCTGGCCCTCAGTTTCTCCAGGTGCAAAGCAGAGATCAATACAGAAGACCAAGTGTGGAAAGAAGCAGGTTGTCTCACTGGCTGGGGTTGTATATAGGGCTGGCACAAAGGACACAGCAGCTGTCCCATCTTCCCTGCATGCCCTGGAGGGTATGTCTGGGTGAAAGCCCTGAGTGTGGAGGAGCTGAGGGGCCCCTGGGGAAGCCTGGGCTTAGCACAAACCAGTCCTGGGTTGAGGGCCCTGAGGCCAACGCTGATTCCTCCCTGGCTTTCTGCCAAGGTAGCAGAAGGAGAGGGGGAATCCAAAGATCAGAAGGGCAGAAAGAGGAAGGGAAAGAAGGAGGGGGTGAGGAGAAGGCGGAACAGAGAGGAGGTGACCAGGCCAGCTGGGGAGGATAGGACAGGGGCAGGCAGCTTCCTCAGCAGCAGTGGCCGGCAGGCCCTTTGCTCCAGCCCAGAGGGAGGGACAGGGGTGTTGCTGGTTCTCTTTCTGCAGCAGAAGAGGTATCTGTGGTCAGGGAAATCTTTCCACCTATCACTTATGTGGCCACTGCTGTCTAAGTGAGCACCAGCCCCATAGGAACATTCCAGAAGTCAGGGCTGACAGTGCTAATAAAGGTGGAGTCCTGCCCTCCCAGAGCTGTTATTGGATTGGGGGGCAGGGAGGACTTTAGCAGCACAGCGTCCATTCCTGGATTTCAGGGGCTGAAGACGGGGTCCACTCCTCTCCTTCCCTGCCCAGTCTCCATGTCGTCAATCGCCTGAGCAAACTAATGACATTTTTCTGTCTTGGGCCTTTATCTAAATGCAGCCCCCCATCCCTCCCCAGTCCCTTCTTGGGAGTCCTTTTCAGTGGGTAAGGGAGGGAAAAGAGGGGTGGGGTACCCAGGAGGGAGGCAGGTGCTACAGAGAGAGAAGAGGGAACCGGGAGGGAGAGGAGAGTGTGACAGAGAAGCCAGGAGGGCTGGTGACAGGCACACAGCCCCCCATGGACCCAGATCCCAGGACCAGGTCACAGCGACCGGGCTTAAATCAAAAGCTGCCCGAGGCACGCCATCGGTCCTGGACACTGCCCACAGAGCCCTGGCCAGCACCACAAGCCACGCCAGGGCAGTTCCCAGAGCCTGGTGGGAGCTTCCACCTCTCTGCTCCCCCTTACTCTGCCCAGATGGAGAAAGCCACCTCCTTGGAGGACCTGCACCAGAGTCAAGTCGCTCCCTGCAGAGGGAAACTCCACCGGTGGGCTCAGTCCTCTTTATTGCTCCGATCATACTCTGGCTTTCAGGGGGGAAGACTTCTTGGCAAATTCTTGGCAACACTGTTCCCTATTCGCCCATCTCCTGTTCCCCTGATATTTCAGACCACTCGAAGTTATCTAAAAGGGACTTGTTGCCCTTCCCCAGCCTTTATTATTTCACTTTTTCTGTCTGCTCAGCCGCTCCAGCCTTGTGTGAAATGTTAATAAGCTCAGAAACAAATCCGAGAGTTAGGGTGTGCGTGGGGGGCCGGGAAGGGGGTGCCAGGCTGTCATCTTCTGAAAGTGCAGCTGGAAATTTCCCCTCCCTGGTGCCTCTAACCTGTGATCCTCCCACGTTTCTGAAGTTCGCCTCACTGCCTTCGTCACATGCCCCCCAGGCTTGACGTGTTGTTTGTTATCCCTTTAAATTACATACCCTCCTTCAGAGAGAAAAAGAAAGTTTGACTCGGAGAACAAAGAAAGTTGAGGCCTTTAAAGTACTTTTATGGGGGCTTTTCATGAACTTTACAAATGGAGGAAAAAACAAGTGTGAAAGGATTTTTCAAGGAAGGAACATGCTTTTGCAATTTGCTGGAAGTTTTCCCCTTGTGTTCCAGAAAAGCAGCCTCCCCATTACTCACCAGGGAGGCACGCAGGCCAGGGAGGAAGAGGAATCAGCGAATCAAAACAGGCTTTCCCCCTGTCCATGTGTAAACGGCACTTAATAATCAAATTGAAAAAACACACAAATGAAATTAAAACGTTTTCCAAATGGGCTGCAGCCCTGAGGCCAGACTTTGTGGGGCCATGGCCTGGTGAATTTGAATCTTTGCCCTGATCAGGCTTTGGGGCAAAGCAGCTTTGGAGAGAGCCAGATGCTGGCAGGTAATGGGGAAGGTAGGGCACAGAGGGCCCCCAGAGGCAGAGAAGCCAGCTGGGGACCAGCGCTCTGCCTCCACCCCTGTGGATCTCCTCTCTCCCGGGAGTAGCCCTCCAGTTTATAAACCTGCTCTGAACTCCGCCAGGTGGCAGAGAAGCCGGACTTGCCCTTGACAATCTCACTCAGCCACTCACTCATTCACACCTTCATTCCTCATGCAGTCCCATCCTTTCCCAACCTTAAAGCAAAGAGAGAAAAGAAGCCAAAAGCCCCAAAGTTCTCTAGACCCCACGTCCCCTTGGCTGGGACCCCCTCTCTCTGCTCCTGCTCCGGGCGTCTGTGCTGTTTCCCTTCCTAGTCTCTCTTGCACCCTTTCCAGACGAGCTTTTGCCACCTCACTCCACCAAAACCACATCGCTGAGGTCAAGGTCAGCTATGACTCTGTGTGGCTAAACCCAGGTCTAGGGCCTCATCCTTGACCCCTGGCAGCAGAGGGCACTGGTGACCACCGTCCCTTAGAGCCACTGTCCTCACCATTTTCTGGGGCCTCTCCTCCTCCACGATGGCTGCTCTCTACCTTCCTCCAGGCCTCTTGCCCCAGAATGCCACGATGCTCACTCTTGGATTTTTTTTCCTCTTCTTTATATTATTTCCCTCAATGATCTCATCCAAACTTACAGTTTTGAAATTAACTAATATGTTAAACTCCCCAATTTCTATCTTCTTTGCTAGCATCTCCCCTCAATGTCAGGCTCGTTTACCCACCTGGCTGCTTTGCATCACCACTGGGCTGTTGAATAGATATTTCCAACTTGACATACTGAACCCAGAGTCAAGTTCAAAGTCCTTACAACAGCATCTAAGACCCTACTCACCCTCCCCTCCCCCAACTTGCTCACCCTCGTCCGGCCACACTGGCCAGGCCAGGTCCCCCTTTGGGGACTTTACATTGACTCTTCCCTGTCCTTCTGAGGCTCTTTCCCCACACCACTGACTTTAAAGTTTCTTTTCACAAGCCAGGATCCAATCAGAAGCATTTGTATAGGTCAGTCTTTTTTGTTTTTTTAAAGACACCACCCAGACTGGCTTGTAGTGTCCTGTGCTCTGCAGGTGATGGGCCCGTCCCTCCTGGTGTCCTCTGACTTGTTCCTCTACCCTCCTGTGGACAGTAAACATGGCCTTGGTTCCGTCTGGGTGACACGTGCTGAACTTCCTGTGGCTGCTGTCTGTGTGCTCCCTGCCTGTGTCTTGAGCAGCCCCTCCCTGCCAGCCTCCTTATTCTTCCTCACTCATGTGGCCACCTGAAATATCACTGTTCCCCAATGGCAATATTTCATTTCTTCTTACTGTACGAACACTCACTTACTTCCATTTTTTTATATACTCTCTTTATGCTGATGGCCCCAAATGTATAGTTCCAGTTGTCTGCCAGAATCTCCGTTTACATATTATTAATTATTCTACTCTCTTTCTCCAGAACCAAGTATGTGCTGGGCGTGGCAGATGAAGCCAAGAGCAGGAGAGACATCTTTCCTTTCCTCACGGAGCACCCACATCAGAATATAGGAAAGGGGCTGAGAAGACTTGGGGAAAACAGACCACAGAGGAGGCCAAGAGCTTCTGAACTCACCCAGGTAGGAAATAAGTAAGAGTGGATGGTGCCAGCCCAAACTCTACACGGCACCAACTGGAGGTCGTCATCTCTTCCTAACACCTCTTCTAGTTTTTTCTCGGCCAACCACCCCAGTATCTGGAGCTGAAACTGAGAGCCACTGCCGAAATCTAGGGCCCCAAGGTTCCTGCAGTCACTCTGGCTTCTTCCTGGAGAAGATGGACTTGTCTCCCCTTCTTGCTCCTCCTCCCTGGCTTTCTGGAGTTGTTGTCTCCAAGGCTAAGAGAATTGAATGCTGTTATAATATAACCAAAGAAGAGATTCTGTGCCATCCTTAGGTGCTGAAACTCTGTCAGCTGATTTACTGTTATCCCTGAAAACATACCTGGAATGTTATTCCTCCTCCTCAACCTGCAATACCCCAAGTCCCTTCTGACCCAGCTGGCCGCTAGACTGGCCAGGTAGACAGGGACTGACAGCCCAGATGGGCATCTTGTGCAGTGGGGTGGAAAGGGAGGGAGAGGAAACTGGAAGCTCCAGTGGCAATGAAGGAAATGAGATGGGGCCCAAGAAGAGCTTCCTGGGTGCCCTTTGCTGTCTGGAAGCAAAGACACGGGGTGCCCCTATTTTAGAGGTGACTATGACCTGGGGATGAGTTGTTATTATCTGGAGAGTCCACTCAAAACTCCTCTACACATTCTAGACTCAAATAGGGGTAGACAATAGCATAGCACCTGAACTTTATTAAGAGGTGATTGAGAGGTATGCAGGTGCGCACGCACGCACGCACGCACGCATGCAGGTCTTCCCTGGGTAGGGGAGGGCCCACACCCTTACTCCTCCTGGCTGTCAGATGTGAGCAGATGGCTGGATTCCTCCAGCATAGGGGATAAGAGATTGAATCAGAGAATACATTGATAAGTAAGTGAACACCACACACTGTGATGTGTGCAACACATTGAAATTCAAGGCCAAGGGCACACAATGGGATACTGGGGAAGAAAAGATAGAGCTGGCAGGGAGGGAACAAAGCCAGGAAAGTGGCTGGGGAGCTAAGACCTATCTTTGAGGTTTCCCCTGGCTCTCCCGTAACTGTTACATTCTTTGCCTGGAGAAGTGTGGTTCTTAAAAAGCCAAGAAAATGCTTTTTAATTCTGAAGTTAAGAGCTTGTTCCAGCTCTGATGCTCACTGCGCTCCACAGGTCCTCGGCTGCAGCACAAGTAGAAAGGTGCGGGCCTGCCTTGTTGAAGGTGGAAATCAAAGTTCAGCTGGCCCGAGCCTCCCACCAGGGCTGTGGAAATAGATGAGTAACAGGGTCCCAGGGGGTGGCATTTCAGAGTGTTCAACCATGGTGAGTCACCTCCTCAGTGATCCCAAGAAAATGACGGCCCCGTGGCAGCTAGAAAAGACTTCAAAGTTCAGATCTCGGTGTTGGATCTTCATCTAGAGCCAGTAGACAATGAAAATCAACATTGGCTCACATTTCTTGAGTCCCCACAGAGGTTGGGGCTGAAGAACCCAGAGGCAGTTCGTAACAGATTTCTTCTCCAGTATTTCTGGGGTTCCAACAGTGGGCAAGGCACGATGTCTAGTGGGAGAAGATGAACAAGGCCAGCTTCCTTCTCAGGAAAGTATAGCTTAGCAGGGGAGGAACACAGTGACACAAATGACCGGGATTCAGTGAAATTGGAACAGTGGAAGAGCGTGGTGTGTGGGGCTGAGGGAGTCCAGGGAAGAGCATGGCTACCTGTCTTTGATTAAGTTAGGAAGCGTACTTTTGAGGTGTGTCTTGATGACTCACCTCTATCAAGAGAATTCTCCTCCTGATAAGACTTCTTCAGAAGGAGAGTGGGAGTTGCCTCGGGACTGACTCTCTAGCCAGAACCAACATGTAATTTTTTTTTAATGGGGGAAAAAAAGAATTGAAAGCAGAGATGTGAACAAGACTTGTACACCAATATTCATATCAGCATTATTCTTGAGAGTCAAAAGATAGAAGCAACCCAACTGGGGCGGCACCTGTGGCTCAAAGGAGTAGGGCACCGGCCCCATATACCAGAGGTGGCGGGTTCAAACCCGGCCCCGGCCAAAAACTGCGAAAAAAAAGAGAAGAAAAAAGAAACAACCCAACTGTCCACTGACAGATGAATGGATAAAGAATATGGGGCATGTGCATACAACACAATCTTATCCAGCCTTACACATGGACAGAATTCTTTTCCATTTTAAACATGGATGAACTTGGAGACTTTGTGTGAAATTAGCCAGACACAAAAGAATAAGTAATGCATTATTCCTCTTAGATAGGATATCTGCAGTGGTCAAAGTCACAGACACAGAAAAGTGTCATAGATGGGTAGTTGCCAGGGGATGGGGGAGGGGGTGCGTGGGAGAATGGGTTTTAGTTGGGAAGATGAAAATTTTCCAGAAACGGATGGTGGTGACGGCTACCCAACAATGTCAATGTCCTTTATGCCACTGAACTGTCTGCCTAAAAATGATGAAAAACAGTAAATTTTATACAGCATATATTTTACCATAATTTTACAAAATTAATAAGAAAAGAGATGTGGGGAGAGGAGTGACTGTGGTGTATTAGGTGAGTGCATAGGTCTGGCTGGACCTTCCAATGTGACTGAGACTGACTGACAGTGTAAATTTAGTTCAATTAATACAAAGTTTCCTGGTAAGGAGGTGAAGCTTTCACATTGTGGGTAGAGAAGAGTTAGCAGAAAAGTGGGAAAGGACCATGGCATATTGGGGCAGTTTCAGGTACCAGACAAAGGACCAGAGGTAGACACCTACTAGGAGGCTACTGTAGGGGTCTGCATGAGCTGATGGGAATTGGAACCACCATGGAGATGAAGAAGACAGGGAAGCGTCAAGAGATGAAGTGAAACTGACCGACCGTGTGCCTGTGGATTTGAACCTGACATTGAGGGAGAGAGGGATGCTGAGGGTGGGTCTGAGTCTCCTGGTCTGCGTGACTGAGTGGACAGTGGGACCAACTACAAATAAGACTTTCTGGAAGAAGAGCGCGTTTGGAGGGGGTGCAAACCAAAATGGACATGAGAACTACTTAAGTCTGACACGTAATTTATAATGCATTTTACTTGTCTCCACTTCTTCCACTTGTTCTTTTCTGTAATGTTAGATTTTTAGAAACAGATCTGGTGCATTCGTTCATTCATTCATTCAGTAAGAATTTAATGAGCTCATTCTCACTTCCATAACCCTCAGCTCCAGCCCAGCCCCAACCAAGACTAAGCAGTGCATCTGGGCATGGAATTCAGGTCTCCCATCATGAGGTTCTTTTCACTGAACAATGGCTTCTCCCGCCCAAAGAAAGCAAGCTAAGCGTGTAACAAGGCTCTCTCTATGCCTGGGTCTCATTTAAATTCTCATAACAACCCTATGTGGTCAGTGCTATTGTTTCTATACGTACGATTGTGATAATTGTTTAACAGGTCTAGATCAAAACTATTCAAATTGTACATTTCACGTTGCTCATTGTGTGGTGAGGATACCTCAATAAAGCCGTTTTATAAAAGTATTCACCGACAACAGCAAGGTAACTTTTGATGAGATGTCATTCCCTGAGGAAAAATCAATTAATTTAGTTTTGCAAAACAAACAAAAACCTGTCTTCCTGGGTTTCCCTTCATTTTTCTTACTGCTTTGAACTCCGTTTCCCGCTTTTGTTTTGTTGGAGACAGTGGCTACTGCCCTCCACCCCACCTTCTCTAGCATTGCCTTGGTTGAAATAAAGCTTGACTGTTGTTTGTTTCAAGTATAATTATAACTTACATATGGTCAAGTTCAGCCTTTTTAGTGGATAGCTCTGTGTGTTTTGACGCACACACGTACCTGGTACCACCATCATGATTGAGATAGGGGATGTTTTCATCACCCCCCAAATCCCCTGGTACCTTTTGGGAGTCAATCCCTTCACTTTATCCCCAGCTCCTGGCAACTACCGATGCATATTCTATCCCTATAGTTCTGTCTTTTCTAGAATGTTATATAAATGGGCTTATACAATATATATAAGATTTTAGAGTCCACTTCTCTCTCTTGGGGTTTCTCACCCTCAGTACTGTTGACATTGTTGGTCAAATAATTCTTTTTTGTGGGGGCCTGTCCCATACCTTGTAGAATTTTAGTGGAGTCTCTGGTACCTACCCCCTAGATTCCAGTAGCACCTCCCTCCCCAGCTTTCACAACCAAAAGTGTGGTCAGACATTGCCAAATGTCTGCAGGGCAAAATCACCCCTGGTTAAGGACCTCTGGCCTAGCACAACGCATTTAAGATCATCCACAGTGGTGCTGGCACCCATCGTTTCATGATTTTTACTCACACAGTCACTGCTACTGCATATCGTCCCTGCAAAATATGACAATTCAGAGTAAACCCCAAATAACTGAATGGCTATAGACCCAAAGCACGGTTGGAATGTGCTTCTCTGGCATGAGGAAGGAGCTGGCGTGAAGATGGAAGATTTATCTGCCTCTGAAATCAGTTCATCCTCAAGATGGACACTTGAATTACGGAGTCACCTGCTCCCAATGTGGGCAGGAAGTGTCAGCCAGAATGTCTACTGCTACTGAACTTCCCATGAACAGCCTCTCTTGGCCACGCTTCGGTGTTGACAACTCAAAAGGTGGCAGGATGTCAACGGCCATAAAGGACAGCACCACTCACTCAGGGTGAACTTCTCCATGGCTTGCTGTGCAATGCAAGAAGCAGGGGCTGTAATACTAACTGGATGGTTAGCACAGCCATGAAGAAGTCCTAAGAAATGAAAAGAGTTCAGCCTTCTGCAAGTGGCCAGGGCAGGCACTGACACCCACTACTCCAGAGTTTCCACCGTTTGCTTGTTGGCTCATCTATGCATGCTTCATGCTCCCTGTCCACTAACCAGACTGCACACACTTAATTGCGTGTGACCACACATCTGCTATGGGTGCCGTCAATGCACTTACTGGTGGGGGAGGGCTGTCTTCAGGGAAAAGTTATCCAGAGTTCTGGAGCAAGGGGCTGGTGTACTAAGAATTTCCTGTGCTTGGCCAGACAGTGCATGCGGGAATTGTGCTGATTGGATGGGGTCATTTAAGTTTCTATTTAAAACATAAACATTTTTAGGGAGAAGATTAGCGGAATCTCCCTTCTCATTGGCCTTTGGAGAAACACTGTTTATAATAATAGCAATAATCACATGATTTGCAAAGCTGCATTTATTGACTGCCTGGGTAAATAAATGAATAAATTTAGTACACAGCTGGTCCAAGGAACAGGGAAAGAGATAAAGCTGGTCATGAGGGCTTCCAGGCTATTTTCAGGGGGCCTTTCCTTTCTTCTTTTTTTTTTTCTTTATGAACTGAAATATTTAATAAGGATCTTTGAGGCAGCAGACCCTGTGCTGGGTAGAAGGAGTTCAAGGATGCTAAGACATGGTCTTCACCCGCCTATCATTCATAGTCGTGTCGTGTGGACAGATGAAGACAGCTGGATTACAGCATGATGAACAAGGAAGGATGACCAAGAGCCAGGCCATGCTTCTCACCACCGGTCCCTGTTTTCTCACATCACCTGGGTGAGATTTCCAGTCTCAAATGCCAGATCCCAGATGGCTTCACTCAACCAATATCATGTGTCAGACACCGGGTATAAAGGCACTGGGTACAGAGCAAAAGACAAAAGAAAGATAAAAATTGCTGCCCTCAAGGGGCTCATAGTCTGGGGAGAGGAGGCCCACAGTACAAAAATAAACAAGTAAGTTTGACCGGGCTCAGTGGCTCACACATGTAATCCTAGCATCCTGGCAGGCTGAGGAGGGTGGATTGCTTGAGCTCACAAGTTCAAGACCAGCCTGGGCAAGATCAAGACCCGAATGCGAAGATCCAATAAAAAAGAAACAAGTAAATTATAGAGAAGATCATTTGGAGAAGGATGAGGCAAATGAGGGGAATGGAAGCCCAGGGGTTGGGCTGCAATTTTTTCTCAGATAGTCAGGGAAGGCCTCATATTTGAACAAATACCCAAAGACTTGAAAGGTCAGGTGTCTCTGGAAAGAGCATTCCAAGTAGAGAATCCGGCAAGTCCAAAGGTCCTATGATAGACACATAATGTTTGAGGAATAGTAAGGAAGCTAGATTAAGAGTAGTGGAGGAAGTTGGGTGGGGAGCAGCAGACAAGGTCTGGCTGTGGGGTGTCAGACGCAGAGGCCTTGCCAGTCATGGTGGGGACAGTGGCTTCGTTCCATGTGCAATGTTTTGCCACTAGAACATTTGGAGCAGAGGAATGACACAGTATAAGTAGGGTTAATAGCAGCTCACTCTGGGACAAATTTAGATGAAATCAGAAGGCTCTTGAAGTAATGCAGGTGTGACAGGATGGTGGTTTTGACCAGTGGAGAGGGATGAGAAATGACTGGCTTTTGTATGTTTATGTATTTTCAGGGAGAGCCATTGGATTTCTTGACAGATTGGATGTAAGGTGAGGAAGAAAGAGAAGAATCAAAGAACATGCCAAGAGCTTTTGTCTGAGAAGTTGGAAAAATAGAATGTCTGTTTCCTGAGCTGGAGAAGATTACTGAGGGAGAAAGTTAGAGAAGGGGGTTAGGGTTTCATTTTTGGACACATCAGAGTCAGGATGCCTGTTGGAGATCCAGATGGTCATGTGGAGATGGCAGTCAGCACAGGATTCTGGAGTTCTGAGGAAAGGTTGGCACTGCAGAGAGAGAACCAGAGTCTTTGGGGCACACAGGCAGCAGAAGAAGGCATGAGTTCCCCAGGGAGCAAGCGTGGACATCATTCTGTATCACACCCATGTTTGGAGCTTGAGGAAACAGAGGAGGGGCAGTAAGGGATATGGGAGGTGAATTTTCTTGGAATTCAAGAGAAGAAAGGAATTCAAGGAGAGAGTGAATGAACAAGGATGTTAAATGCTATTGCTAAGCCAAGTAAGACAAGACCTGGAAATAGCCCATTGGGTTTTGCATCGTTAAAAATCACTGGGGACCTTGACAAGAGCAATTTGTGCAGTGGTGGAGACAAAAGTCTGCATGGAGTGGGCTCAAAGGAGAAGCAGGGGGAACAGATCACAGATGGGAGGTGGACACCATTCCATCGAGAGTTCTGCTTGGAAAGGAAGCAGAGAAGATGTGTGAAAAGAGAGAGGTTGGTTTAAAAACATGAAGAAATTCCCACACGTTCAGACACTAAAGAGTCCATGGAAGAGAAACACCGATGGAGAAGGAGCTGAAGTGAAGTCCTGACTTCAAGGCTCTACACTGCGGAAATGCAAAGCCATTGTGCAGATTAGGTTACAGCACAGAGAGACTCATGTTTGTCATAGTCTATGGTGCAAAACACATGCAGAGAAGAGAGGGAATGGAATGGGCATAGACATGCAAATGTGTAAAATTATACAAGCATTAGACCAAAGATGCAAGGGCGATGTAGCATCATACCAGTTGCTCTGGAAAAGAAGCAAGTATGGTGAATTATTTTTTCTCCTTCAATGCCTACTCATTCTGCAATATTGCTTTCTTAGCCTTGTAAGATATTTTAAAATGATATGATGTTTGCAGCCTTGCACTGTCTGAACATGGGCATGGGAAGAAAGACTTTGTGATGAAATATACAACAGATTTCTAAATCGATGCATTTGATGCGAGGCCCACAACACATAGGCACCAGGGATAAGGAGGTGAGCAGGGCAGCTGAGGTCCCAACCCCAGGGATCAGGCTTGGTTTTCTGAGTGATGGGACAGCCTGGGCATACTTGAAGGATGGCATGTGGGAGAGAAGGAGGACATTCGCTGTCTGGGAACAGTGTCCCTCATTTTCAACAGCTGTGCTGCTCCCACTTGCCCTTAGGGGACAGAACTGGAGGGTCAACCAACCATCACCTCTTACAGGGACCACTCATTGCAATGACTGACCTGGTGCCATCCCCAGCCCATCCTTTCTCTCCAAATCCATTGCTGCTGAGTCTCCTCAGGACTGGCCTGGCTCAGTTGTGAGTCTTGTCCTGGCGTCACCCACACTCCAAATACAATGCAGCTTTGTGTGTACGTGGAAAATTCCTTTCCCAAGGCAGTGCCCAGTGCCAAAGTTTGTGTTCTCAAGAGCAATACTAAATTGTCTCCAGACCACGGGCAATGTCATGACCTTCAGAGCTAGCCTCCAGCATGGCCATCTTAAAATGACAACAACAGCAGCAGCTGTCCTTGGAAAACAGCAGGGGAGCACAAAGGAGAGTTCTGGTTATGATTATTCTTAGGTCGTCCCTAACCTCGAATCTAGGAGCCACTCACCAGGACATAGTATCCTTGGGTACTCAAAGATACAAGAAGCCTTAGAAATAGATGCTTATTCAAGTCTAAGAAAATAAGGAATTGTGCCAAGACAAGAATAAAATATCATTAATATAGATTGAGAGATGACACCGTAGGGTAAGAGGAAGAACTTTGGTGCTATGTAGACCTGACTTCTCTTGATTTTATTGCTTGTTTGCTATGTAGGCTGCAGCCAGTGATCAAGCCTCTGAGTGCCTCAGTTTTCTCACCTACAAATGAGATCCAGACTGACTGGATCATCATCAGGAGTAAAGAAATTGAGTATAAAGTATGTGATACATTGGAGATGCTTAAACAATTATCCTTACTATTTCTTGTGCACTCTTGCAGAGGGTGTGGTAGTAATGGTGTGAGCCTTCTCATTGTGCCTCCAGCCTTGGGGTAGCAGTTATCTTCTGCCATTGCACACATCCCTGAGTTGTCTCACTGCTCCCTATTTGGCCCCCTTCTTCTCCACCACCAGTGTAAACAATTCCTTCTGCAGTAGAAACTGGAAGTGGCAGGTTTTTCCTTGTTTAGGTTTTATGGCCACCACTTTCCGCAGGATGGGGAGGCCATAGGAATCTCAGGCCATGTCTATTTGGATAAACATGTAAACACAGACAAAGAACAAGAAAGAGAATACTGTCACAAATTTTACGAGATGCTAAAAAATGATGCCCACTAGAGTTATTCAAATCTTACTAATCCATATCTCCCCACCTCAACGTCCTCAGGAAATAGCAGGCTTGTTTCAAAAATTCAACAAGATGGTTCTCTGGTCTTTCTTCCCTCAGATGGAGCTCATAAAAACTCTGACTCGTGTGGTTTGCATCCTACTGAGGTTAGTATGTTCAATTCCATTTCATATTTACTTCCTTCTTGTGGGTAGACAGTTGCAGTAATGGCTCCCTGGGGATCCAGGGCTCCCTCCCATATCCACACTCTTGTATAGTTCCTCCCACCTTGATGTGGAGCTTGGATGACTTCCTTTGGTTAATGAGACAGCAAATGCAACACAAACAGAGACTTGGAAAAACCATTGTCACTTGAATCTTTTCTTCTCTCTTACTGATTTTGGAACCCAGACATATGAAGAAGCCAAGACTGGTGTCTGAAGGTACATGGCCCAGCTAACAGCAAGAATCAATTATTAGAAAAGCAAGTAAGGCCATCTGAGACTGGCCAACACCATTTACAGCCCCCAGATGACTGCAACCACAAGAGCAACCCAGAGGTGAGATGAACAGAAGAACCACTCAGCTGAGCCCAGTAAAAACTGCTAACCCATGGGACCCTGAGGAAATAAGATGGCGTTGTTTTCATCCACAGAGTTTTGAAGAAAGTTTTTGCTATGCTGTAAAGACTAGCTCACAGAATTCTCATTCTACTTTTGTCCTTTCCTACCAGCTACCACAGAATTCTCATTCTACTTTTGTCCTTTCCTACCAGCTACCAACACTTTCCTCCTGCTAACCAATTCTTCCAAAAGACAGTAACATCTGTCCCTCACCTGACTGACCTTTCACCAAAAGGAAGCTCACCCTCCACTCAGAGCACCGGTTTCATCAGCAAAGACCCAGTGACTAACTCTGTACTGCCTCCTCTCAAGGGTTAAGTCCTGACTTCATTGCATGCGAAGTTTCCTTTGAAAAAAATTTTTTTTGAAAAAAATGTGGTTTTCCTTCCAAATGATGTTCCAAAACTTTTTGGCTCACCATGGAGTAATCCCTGAGTTGGAAAGTGCAGCAATGCTGCTATTTTAGAATGGCACCAGGCCTCTGGCTTCTTGATTCAGCCCGGGCTGCCGATAGTTCTTCATGGAAAACTAAAACAACTGCCTAAGATATAGGCACTTGTCCCAAAGAGATATTTCAGAGAGGAGAGGCTCTCTGCCTTTTTTCCATTCTGCCCCTTTCTACCCAGCCCCTTCCTTGATCCCTAGCCAAAGATTGGTCTTCTTCTTCTGGAGCAACTGAACTTCTAACCCACTTATGGGGTGGCCCATCTGTCAGCCCTGACCCTCCGGCCTCCCCCACACTCGTCCTAATTGTTCTCTGATGAAGGCTGAGTGTAAGCCTATGTAACACTCCAAAAATGCACGGCTGGCCAACCAAACATTAACAAGAGAGACAGCTATGAAAAAACAATGTGCCTGTTTGCTCAATCTCCCTTTCTGCCAGCAGACTAATTCTGGAAACGTTCCCACTCTCCAAGGCAAGAGGTGCTTGCAAATCTGGCCAAGTGTCAAAATGGATGCTGTTTGAACAGCTTCCTCCAGCTAGAGTTATTTTTCAGACCGTCCCTTGGCAGAAACTCTTGTGGAATTCTGCACAGAAAACTTCTCTCCTGGACCCACTAAAGGGGAAGTCAGAGGAAGGGTCACTTCTTATGGTAATAATTGCCTTTTATCAAACACTGCTCTTCCCCAAGAGAAGATTAGCTGGATAAAGGTTGCTCCTGAAAAGAGCTGCTTGGAGGCTGCCCTGGGCACTGGAGATGATGCATCTACCATGAGGAAGGTGACTGGGTTTGAGAGTGGGACCAGCAGGCTCAGGGCCCAGGTTAAGGACTAGATGTTGTCTGTGACCACCTCTCTGGAAATGCATTCAGGATCCTAGATTCCTAGGCCTCACCAGGCTGGGTCAAAGGAGGCTCACAATGGCAGGAATAGACCTGGTACTCTTGCCTCTCCCCCGCCATCCAAAAGGTCCACCAGTGTCCCCTCCTTATTTACTTCATCAGGGACATACTCCTGGTCTACCCCAGTGAGATATGTCCCAGTAATCTGTTCATCCATCTCCCTCTCCACTGGCCACCCCATGTTTGGCACATTCTCCCACCTACTGTGTCTGTACTTCAGGACACTTGTTTACAGCTTTGTCTTCTTCTAAGGGACTCTGGCCTCCTACAGAGAGGGGACATATCTTATTTACTTAATAACTCTAGCTGCCAACCCAATGCATGTACTTAGTAGGCACCTAATAAATGCTTACTGAGTGAATGTACATTTCTCCTCACTTTCCATAAGCACAGATAGCGTGGCCAAGGTCACCTAGCAGGTGAGTGCCTGAGCCTGGATTTGGACCCAGGTATATCCTCATCTAAAGCCTGTGTCAATCCCACTACTCCACCTTCTTCCCTCCCCTGTTAGTCACCCTGCCCAGCACGTGCGCACACATGAAAACACACATACACACACATGCACATGAGCACACATACGTACACACATGCCACACATGCAAACACGTACACACACATACACATGAGCACACATACACACACATGCACACACACACTGAGACCATAGAAGAGTATGGATACGATTATAGAGTGTCAGAGATGGACATGACCTAAGGCATTATGGAAACCAATGCAATTAGTTAAAAATGAGGCCAAATACATTCAAGTATTTGTGTGTGTTAATGTGCTTTGGGTTTGGGCCTACTTTGGTCTGGGGCTTTTCCTGCCAATATTCATATTCAGTTTCAGTTAACCCATAACCCCACAGAACATACACAGCTGAGCGAGTGATCCCAGCCTAGTTAGTAGATAAATACTGGCATAGCTGTTAACACAGGGCAGGATGGGAGCTTTCTGAAGTGGTGCAGGCCTTCAGAGGAGAAGAAAGTCCCATCTGACTTAGTAAATCCAGGAAAGTGTTCACTTGGGAGGGGCTGATAGTGAGATGGTCTGTAGAAAAGAGCTGAAAGGAGGCAAATTCATGTGGGGACATAGCATGGGCAGTGGCAGGGAGGTGGGAAAGGGATTGCGAGGCATTCCTGGGAGACTGGGTGGTGGACTGGGGCGTGGCTTCAGAGGGAGGAGACCAGGTAGGAATTGCAGGTGTCTATAACTTGGAGACACCAAGCTGCCACCTGTATCTTGAAGGAGTGACAATCCTCAGTTCCTTTGGGGAAGTGAGCAAAAGGGATGGAGACTTGGGGGCTTAACAGAATGGGAAGAGAAGAAAAGCTGAGTGATTTGAACCGCATGGGGACAGAGCTCTTAAGGATGCAGGAGAGGGAACGGGATCCCACTTTAAGGCAGTAAGATGCCTCAGCTCCTGGTTCCCACTCTCCTGGTTCTCCCTAAGCATCCCCCTGCCTGTAAGTGGAGGAATGACGTTGTGGGCCCTCGGCAGGAGAGGATGAGAGGGGGAGTTGAATCTCTGTGGGCAGAGCCAAACTGTCCAGGGGAGAGACCCCAGCAATGCTCACTATGATGAGCTGGGTATGGTGGCTCATGTCTGTAATCCCAGAACTCTAGGATGAGCTGGGAGGATCACTTGAGGCCAGGAGTTTGAGACTAGCTTGAGCAACATAATAAGACCTATTCTCTACAAAGATTTAGCCAGGCATAGTGGCAGGCACCTGTAGTCCCAGGTACTGTGGAGGCTGAGGCAAGAGGATCATTTGAGCCAAGGAGTTTGAGGTTGCTATGATCTAAGCTGACACCACTGCACTCTACCCTGGACAACAGAGAGAAACGCCCTCTCAGAAAACAAAATAAAACCAAGGCAGATTTAAAAATTAGCTGGGTGTGGTGGCATGCAAGTCTGTAGTCCTGGTTATTTGGGAGCCTGAGACAAGAGGTTTGTCTGATCCCAGGGGTCCAAGGTTGCAGTGAGTTGTGATCAGCTGCTATACACTCCGGCCTGGCAGACAAGGGGAGACCTTGCCTCTTACAAAATAATAATAATAATGATAATCATAATAATTATTGGATCATACAGAAAGTTTCTGCCTTGAGAGCCAGACTATCTTCCTGAGAAGGGATTTTTCAAATTCTTTCTTCTCTCTTCTATATCAACAGTGAGTCTAAAGCACTGGGCTTGGAGTTCTCTCATATACATAACAAAATATCAAAGTTAGTCCTGGAGTGCTCAGGGGAGTCTGCAAGGAGAAAAAGGCAGGGGCAATCCTCCCCTTTCTCTGCGCCTGGGCACCTTGGAGAAAGAAAAGGAAGTGGAACGGCTGTTGGCAGAGTTGTCCTGCTTTTTCTATATCCAGGCCTGCAGAGGGACAGTGTGGGAGATGTGAGTATGACCTGGAGGGACTCTGAGAAGAAGCCACTTCACAAGCCACCCCGTTAGACCCCAGGCTGCAGCCACAGGGAAGGGGCTCCACGTGGCCAGCCTGGGGCGGGCAGGGGGCTTCCCTGGGCCATCCCAGGGAACAGATGCTGAACTGGGACCCAGTGGGCCACCAAGGGGTCTGCTGTGATGAGACAAGATGACTTCCCTGCCACAGCTAAGGGCTGGACCTCCCCACTAACGGACTATGAGGACATCAGAAGAGCCTCAGGCTGGGAAGGCTGAGTCTGAGCCCCAGGACCAGCACCCACAGGACAACCTAGGCTGGGAGAAAGGGCCACAAGTTCAGTCCTAGAGGCTGGGATGTCCAGCGGGACCCTGGCCATAAAAGGATGTCCCCTCCAAGACTTGTGAGCAGTAGCTGGCACACATCAAGGACCTCCATGGGCGGGTCCCCTGGTGGGGGAAGTCCCCTGTCCCACAAACCAGCACTTCTCGGGTGGAAGACAGAGTTCCTGGGGACCACTGGAGGCCCCGAGTGTTTTTCCTAAACACTGAACATTACCTCAGGGGTTTAAAACATAAGCTCAAAGCTTAACTGGATTGGACATTTAATTTATCCTCCTATGCCACTAACTAGTGGGCGAGGCTCGGAAGAAAAAGACCAGATTAGTTCTAAGCAAAATAATTTTCCCTTCACGTCCGATTTGTGGCACAAGTTATATTTGTGCAGCCTGGGTACTCAGGCCCAGTGAGAGAGGGAACCAGGCCAGCCTGGGCGGGGGGAGAGGGGGGCGCGGGTGGGCTCTGCAGCTGGGCCGCTGCTCACAGCTGTGGCAGAGTCTTGAGGCCCTCGGAGAAAAATGGGTGGGAGATGGGGTCTCTGTGCTACCAGGAGGGACAGCTCTCAGGCCACGGGGAACCCAGGAGGAGGGCAGTCCACCCAGGCTCAGAGCAGGGCTTCCCCAGCCTGGCTCAGGTCCCCCGGGACCCTCCCTACCCCAGGACACCACAGCTCCCCTTTGCAGCCCAGGAGCCAGCTGGTCGGCTTTGCGCAAGGAGCTGCTGCCCCCTCCTGGGGGGACGCTTGCAGTTCCCTGGTGCGCTGGTGTTGCTTTGCATGTCACCTTAGGGGGACTCCGTGGGGTGGGGGCCCAGGCAGCCCCCTTCCCCACCCACAGTGCCATTTAAAAATCACTTAAAAGCCTGTCCTCTCTTATTGGGCTGCCCCCCTTGTCTTCCCTGACCATGTCACCGTGTCTGTCCCACATATGGTGAAGCTTGGTGACCAAGGGTACCTCTGTGGGTGCAGGCAGGCAGGTTAGGGCCCCTCTCTGCCACCTCGGGCCTGCTCCTTAACCTCCCGGAGCCCCAGGTGTTTCCTATGAAGGGGACACAGCTTGCAGGGTGCCAAGGCTTGGCACTGTGTGCCTGACGCACGCCAGCTGCTCAGTAAATGGAAGTTGGTATTGGCTTTGTCTCTGCTTCGCTCTCCCTTCTCTTTCTCTCTGGCCTCCCCCATGGAATTCTCTGCCCTCATCTTTCCATGGGAGCTCAGAATGCAGATTTTCTCCGCAATGTTTCAGCCTATGCCCATTAGCCGGCCAGGCACTGGCCATTTTCTGGGGAAGGAAATGTGGCAGAGACCCTGGCCTGGCTTTTGTTCCTTGCCAGGACATCAGGCCTGCCCTGTCCAAGTCTCTGTCCTTCCATTTCCGTCCTTTTTCTTCTCCTTACTACCTCCCACTACTGTATACCTCTGTCCCCTCTTCCAGTTTTTGGCCAGGGCTGGGTTTGAACCCGCCACCTCTGGCATATGGGGCTGGTGTCCTACTCCTTGAGCCACAGGCACCACCTGTCCCCTCTTCCACACACGCCTTCTCCTGCGCTATCCACATTGGCCTTTCAGCCCATCACAGCCCTGAGCCAACTAGGGACAAGGTTGTCAGTGGCCTCTTTGTCTCTCAGCCCAATGTCCCCATCTCAGATTTTAGTGGACACTTCTTTCTGCAATTTACTCTCCCTTGAATTTCCTGGGGACACTCATGAGGCTTTCCCTATGATGGCCCATCCAATCCTTCCTGTGTCCTTACTGGCTCCTTTTGGTCCACCAACCCCTCCCAAGACTTCCTCTCCCAACTTTTCTTTTCATTCCAGATCTTCCCCACCCTCGGGAATCCTGCTGGCACACCTGGCTCCCCGGTGCGTCTCCAGCCCAGGTGCTCACCCCTTTCTGTG
Source organism: Galagoides demidoff (assembly GCA_963574575.1). NCBI lineage: Eukaryota > Metazoa > Chordata > Mammalia > Primates > Galagidae > Galagoides > Galagoides demidoff. Next base: position 24,741 of record CAUYQV010116416.1, read on the forward strand.
TGCAGATGGCCTGAGGGGGCCACCAACTCCACAGGCCTGGGGGGGCCACCAACTCCACAGGTCCACAACTGAACTCATGGTATTTTTCCAAACTGTCTCTTCCACGGGGGTCTGAGAGCATTTCTACCTCCTTTCTCTACCTGCCCCTCTCTCCATCCACCAGGTCTCACCACTCTCTCGATTCTACCTTACTGCCTAGAACCAGTCCTTCACTGCCTCGGCAACAACAATTACCCCAATCCTAACTTAGTGCACACTTGTTAAGTGCCAGGTGCTGTTCTCAACACTGTGTGCACGTGGCCTCATTTAATTCCTCTAGAAATCTCAGGAAATAGGAAAGACCAGAGGCACTGACAAGTTAAGTCCTGTGGTCAGGGTCATATGGCTGCTAAGTGCCAGAGCCCAGAGCAGCCCCCAGGTCTCACCGACAGCACGGTTCTTACTCTTTAGCGGGGTTATAAGCATTATCTCGGGATCCTATCATTCCTGGCAGAGATGATCACATCAGCTGTCTTGCCAGTTTTCCTGGCTTCAGCCTTCTCCCCTCTTCACTGTAGCTATTAAGGAGATAGCCGTATTTATTGTTTCCTAAAACTAAAATTCAATACTGAAATTCTCCTTAAGCACGTTCGGTGGCTCCCTACTGCTTTTAAGCTAAACAAAATCTATACTTTGGAGCCTCTACTGTTCCTCCTACTCTCTGAACTCTTTCCTACTTATCCTTCATAATCTGCAGCGAATCCCTTAATTCCCAAGACAGGGTCAGGTGATTTATCGGTTAAGACTAAATTCAGCTATTTGTAACAGTGGCTTAAATGAGAGTATTAATTCCCCCTCTTACAGAGTCTGGAGTAGGCAGCTGGGAAGGCAGGGCTGGTATGGGGGCAGCATCTCATCACCAGTGACCCAGGATCCTTTTGCCTTTCTCCTTCACCATTCCTAACATGCCTCCATCTTTAATGTCACCTCATAGCTACAGGATGGCTGCGGCCGCTTTTGCTACCATAATGATATTCCGAGCAACTGGAAAGAGAAGGGTCAAGGAGAAAATTCTGTGCTTCTCAGTTTGGGCTCGTCTGCCTTAATAAGCTTTCCCCAAAGTTGCAACCAATGACTTTTCTTTATATGCCTTTCATCTCCCAAAAGAGAAGTTGTGGCCTGGTGCAGTGGTTCCCACCTGTCAACCCAGCACTTTGGGAGTTTATGGTGGGAGGATGGCTTGAGCCCTGGAGGTCAAGACCAGCCTGGACAACATAGCAAGATTTTATTCCCACCTTCTAGAAAACAGCCTGTAAATATTTGCTAAATAAATGGATAGACAGCAAACTGAGAGTTGAACCAAAGCCTCTGCTTTTCAGCCCTGTTGTTTCAACTGGTGGTAATTAGTATCGCTATCAGCTCATCTCCATGCCTCGGGGAGCACAGTCTTTTCCTGATGACTGGTCCCTTTCTTATGCCATTTTAGGGTACAGAAAACTCCCCAGACACAGCGGGGGCCCCTCCCACATCCCCTCAGCCTACCCCAGAAGTGGCCTCTGGAGATGTTTCCTGGCAGCAGCAGATATACTCGGAAGTGCCAGGAGAAAACCGCAACCTACTGAGGGCTGGACACCTTGTCCCTCAGCGGGACAACCTGAGGCAAGTTCCGGTGCCTCTCAGTCGCCGAGGGCCCCCAGCAGGATTGAGCGTCTACCACCTAGGTTCACTTCCCCACTGGGTGTTCCTGGGCCCACCTCACAAACTAACCACTTATGCTCAAATCTTCATCTCAGGGTCTGCTGAGACACTGGGCCGTTGTCCAACTGCCACATGCCATGACAGGGCAATAGAGGTGCAGGAGACTAAGCACGATTTTGTTTGACCCCAGGATACAGATCTGGAGGACAGTGCTTTGAAAAAAGACATCCCTGAAATACGTTGAATTGTGACAGAATCAATCTCTCTCCTAAAAGTTTCAGGGTGCTTCAGTTGGAACACTGAAAGGGGAGAGGCTATAAAGCAGAAGAGCTTTTTGACAGGTTCAGAGGCAGAAGAGCCCTGAAAAATGAAGTCTCGGTTGCCAGAAGCTGCACAGGAGTGACTAAGGTAAGAAAGTGCTTCTTCGGCTCCAGCACAGTCCAGCCTCTTTTATTTCCCGTGGGTAGTTAGCAGGGGACACTGTCAGAGACTCTTAGGCTGTGGCCAGCTTCCAGGGAACCTGGGAAAAGCCTACCCCTGCTGTCTACATGGACTGAGGGTTTGAAAACAGCAGGACTACTCGGCTGTCTCCTCTGACTCAACACACAGAGGCAGGGCTACTGGAAAGACTTCCTGGAGAAGGGGGACCAGAGTGGTCTTCATCACTGTCTGGTTTGCATTCTGCTCATTCAGCAGAGGAAAGGCTCCCGAGGCCCTTCTCAAGGCCCTGGACACTGGATCCACTGGCCAGGGGCAAGTCATCCCCCTGGGAGATGCTATCCTCAGGTGGAGGCACGCAGCCAGATGCTTCCCAGATTGTAAATATCTCTGCATTTTACAGGAAGCTTCAGACTCCAAACCATGGCAGTGAAAGAGGAGACTCTTGACAGCAGAACAATTTATAGACAGATCCAGAAAGAGAGGACGGGAGAGTCCATCTCTGGACTGGGTTGTCTGGAGAGAGGGAGGCCGACCCCTGAAGAAGTTTGCAGGAAGGACTGCAGTGAGCAGATGGTAAAGCCATCACGGGGGCAGTGCTGAGATCAGCACAATAGGTGCTCTTGTGCGCTATCTGGGGTGCTTTTGTGTGCTGTCTGGGGGGCTTTTGTGTTTGTATGTTTGTGATCTCTGCCCCCCACCACAACTCCAAGCTGGGGTCTGCTGAGAAAAAGAAACCAGCTTGCCATAGCATTCTTCAGCGCCACTTGAAAGTTTGAAAAACCCCATAGGAAAATCACTTCAGGGAGCCAAGTCTTTTTGCACTTGGCGCAGCCCTGGCCCTGAAATACACACACGAGCCCTTCACTTTGAAAGGCCTGCAGTGTTCCTATCTGAGTCATCTGAAAACAAATAAAAAGAGACCTAAACAAACAAGCCTAATTGTGCTGGGGAAAGTCGGCCAGGTTTCCAGCCTGGCTCCGCCTCTGTTTTTATTAGTCAGGAGCCAATATAGGCAACTTTTCATGGCACTCAGAGCAAGCACAAATATTAAAAACAAATTGCCAAGGTTTCTGCCTCTTCCCTCCGCCCTTCGTGGTGCACCACACAGTTGAGTTCTCCACTTGTCTGTCTTGGCTTTCCAACCTCTATCCTTCCGTTTTCATACACAGCCGCCTGCTCACCAGGCGGTCCAGGGACAGCCAGCAACCCTGGGTGACAGTGACATCGATGAACATCCGCAGTACGGCACAATCAGGTGCAATTTAAAGATGTGTGTTTGGGAAAGAATCATACATCCCTCCAGGGTTGTCTAGCTGGCAGGATGGATGTCTGAAGCTGCTGGTGGTCACGGTGACCTCGTCCATCTGTCTTATCTGACAAGAAGTAAAGGAGGGCTGCGTGAGAGGGAGGGGAGGAGACATCCCTCACCATCACGCATTGTCACCGGAGAACCTGGATCCAGGTGTGACTGAGACTCATCTATCCTGGACTTTTCTAGGACACAGACCACCCCCCCCCCAACTCTATGTAAGTCACTTATAGTTGGGTTGCTTTATCTTACAACTGAAAGAGGCCTAACACACAGAAACACACAGTTCAAAATGACACATGTATTTAGTTATTTATTTATCTACCTACTTATTTCAGGTCTTGCTCTATTGCCCAGACCAGAGTGCAGTGGTGTCATCATGGCTCACTGCTGCCTCAAATTTCTGAGCTCAAACAATCCTTCTGTCTCAGCCACCTGAGTAGCTGGAACTACAGTGTGTATCACCATGACCAGATAAAATATATACACACATATGTGTGTGTGTGTGTGTGTATATGTATATATATATATATATATATATATATATTTTTTTTTTTTTTTTTTTTTTGGTAGAGACATGTCATTTTGTTTCTCAGGCTGTCTTAAACTCCTGGCCTCAAGCAATCTTTTCACCTTGGCTCCCAAAGTGATCCCAGGCACCAGGCACTGAATTTTTACATCTTCTAAGTAGACTATTACTCTGTTTCCTCTTTTTTTCTTATTATTACTTCTAAGGATGATCTTCTCAAAAGGAAGATTTTCTTTTTTTTGGTGAATTGCCGTTTTAGTTAAATGTTGCATAGAAGTCCAGAAGACAATCTTATTTAGCCCTGAATCCAATGAGAAAAATTGCCTCTGTGCCTTGGAGTGTGGTAAAAGATGAATGAATTTCTCTCACCTAACTTGCTTTCGATACAAAGAGCAAAATAATGTAGTAATTACTGAGGAATTTCTTTGCACTCCTTGGCTTGTTCTCACTCCAGGCATCATTTCCTATGAGCCCAAAGAGACATCTAAGTGCCAAGTCTAGATCCAAAGCATGTGAAAAGCAACAATAATACACCCCTGCCAAACAAAACCAAGGTAACAAATGACATGCAAACATTTTTGGTGAACGATTAAAACCATATTTTTTTTCTTCCTTGGTCTATGTGTCATGAATAGGGAAGGGTCTTCCCTGGCCCCCCTCTAGCTAACTAGGAAAGGCACTCATGGTGAATCCTTTACTGCAAGCCTCTGATTAAGAGTGAATTTCAGGCTGAGGTGAAAGATGGCAAGTAGAGATAGTACAGGGGCCTGAGGAATGAGACTAAGTAGTCAGAAGGATAAAGAAGTCTGTACATCATTATTCTTGAAATTGATAGTTAATCTCAAAAAAGTTCCATCAAACTTTGACTCATGTCTCCTCCTCCAGGAAGCCTCCCATCCTGCTCCCACCAGAAAGCATCGTTCCTTCTGTTGCTCTTTTTTTTATTTTCTTTTCTTTTCTTTTTTTTTTTTTTTTGAGACAGAGTCTCCCTTTGTTACCCTGGGTAGAGTGCTGTGGTGTCACAGTTCACAGCAACCTCCAACTCCTGGGTTTAGGCGATTCTCTTGCCTCAGCCTCCCAAGTACCTGGGACTACAGGCAGCAGCTACAACGCTCAGCTAATTTTTGTTGCACCTTGGCCGGGGCCGGGTTTGAACCCACCACCCTTGGTATATGGGGCCAGGGCCCTGCCCACTGAGCCATAGGCGCCACCTTCCTGTTGCTCTTACACAAAATTTAACATGTTTACTTTAGAAGTATTTGTATGTGTCCGAAGATGAAGAAAATTTTTACTTACAAAAGTTACCTTGGGGAGAATATTGGAATAAGGAATTTGACAAGTTCTTTTGGACGAGGTGTGGAATATGATCAGTGTGCTTGGTTGAGTATGTCAACCTAACATAAGAGACTGAGGTAAGAGTCTCAATCCATGGGAGTTTCTGAAGCCAAAGTTAAGGACGCACCTGGGAAAAACACAAACCACAGACACAGCTGTGTGGTTTTCCGAAGAGGAATTGGAAGCTTTGGGGTTTAAGTGTACACAGAAAGAAAAGATGACAGGGGAGCCATGGTGATGCCAAATGGTTACATTCTTGCGAGACCCAGGAAAATCTACATTTGACATGAGACAAGGTGAAAGTTAGAAGAGAAAAATGAAGAGAAGGAAACATCAATTACGTAGGGGGAAGAGTGCCTGATGTTGTCTTGTCTCTGTTCTGCACCTGCAAAGATAAACTTGCAATTTATTATCAGTGTGGAATTGGATCTAGACTTAGCCGCAGAACTAAAGTCACAAGTTGCATGTCCTTGTTGATGGGACACCATCAGGGAATTTCCTTAATGAATGATCTGTGGGTTCAATTCTTTACAGGTGGCTGAGGCCTCTACCTATAAAAGGCCTTACCTTTTGCATGAGGATTTGGGGGAGAGGATAGTCATGAGATCTTTATTTTGAGAGTAGCACAAGCTTATTCCAACCCTAACTTCTAAGCTGGTTGGGTATAATTTTGCAAGTAGCAGAAGAAGTATTTTGATGAGAGAGAGCCGGGGGATAACTGTGTTGCTGTGAATATCAGAGAGAAATGTACTTGTGAGGAAGAATCCGGGAAAGGGAGCAAGTGAGGCTGGAGGCTCCATGGAGAAGGATCGGGAAGAAAATAAAATGCTCTTGGAGGTGAGCAACTGAGGAGGACCTTGGGAAGAGCAAAAATGCCCAACAGGCTGGTTAAGCCAGTGGCCCACTGATGAGGGAGGTAACATCCCCTGTAAATGACCAACTGCTGATGAGGGAGGTAACATCCCCTGTAAATGACCAACAAACTGCACATTGCTCACAAACACGTTTGTCTGACGTGGAACTTGAAAGGGAAGGATTTCCATGTGCAAGCTGACACAGCAAAAACGGAGAAGACACGTGCGAATGTGAATCTGAAATTCAAGTTGACGTCTGGGTTCCATTTCCCTGCATGCCTCTCCCAGTGGGTGATAAAGGTCCTGAGAGGAAGGGCCATTTTCACTCATTTTAAAACTTTCCCTGCGCCTGAACAATGCCTGTGCATAGTAGACGCCTGCAATCTCTAGAATGGAAACATGAATTAATCTTCAGGATGGGCTCGGTGCCTGTGGCTCAATCGGCTAAGGCACCAGCCACGTACACCTAAGGTGGCGGGTTCGAATCCCCAGCCTGGGCCCGCCAAACACCAATGATGGCTGCAACCAAAAAAAAAAAAAAATGGCCAGGCATTGTGGTGGGCACCTGTGGTCCCAGCTACTTGGGAGGCGGAGGTAGGAGACTCACTTGAGCCCAGAAGTTGGAGGTTGCTATGAGCTGTGATGCCATGGCACTCTACCCAGGGGGATAGCTTGAGGCTCTGTCTCAAAAAAAAAAAAAATCTTCAGGATGAATGGATTAATGATGTGGCTTGTATGGAAACATCTGCAACAACATTCTGATTTGAGAGTCATAGAAACAGTCATCTGTAACTTAACTCTTTGGGCTCAGTATATATTGTGGTCATTACTATCATTATCAATAGGCACGTAATTACTAAGGAAAAGACCAGGTAGGTCCTAATTGTTGGGGTGCAAATGGGGCTTTAGGTTGTTTTATTTTATTTTGAATGGTACATAATTGTAAGAAACTGAGCCCTATCCTTTGGCAATTGTTCTATTCTGGCTCTGTGCCGGCCTTGACATATGAAGGAGCCCTTTCACCACAAAATATGGCACCCTGGCATGATGAGTATTTTGAATTAAAGCCCTTGGAGACCAGCGGATGCTGGAAGCGTCTTTTTCCCTTATCTGCATAAAGCCTGGACCCACCAAGGAGAACAATTGCTTCCACCCCCTCTCCAAGTGTCACTCTGTGTCATGGAAAAGAAGACTAAGATGTAACCACACCTAGATCCACCTTTTCACAAGATAATGTGAAATCCTAAAGAGAATAATTTGCAAGTTAATTTCTGTCTCCCAGCTCCATTCGTTCTTTCTTATAATCCTTTACTGCCTCTCAGGAGAGTTACCTCCCATTTTTCCATTCCCCACCACCATGAACAAAGTCATATGGGCATCTGGACCACCTTGAGTTATTTGGTAACCATTCTGTAATTTCCCTGTGTGGTGCATGTTGAAATAAATTGTGTATGCTTTTTCCCTATGAATCTGCCTTTAGTCACTTGATTTACTATGGACCTTCAGAGTGGGAAGGGCAAGTTTTTCCTTGGCCCCTGCATTGGCTTTGGCCAATGGGAGACTAGCCAACAGGCATGGAAAGCCCATTGAGGCCTCCTCCTTTGCAGCACCTCAGGGCCACTGTGGGAGTTAAAATACCAGCCAGGCCATCCCTGTCACCCCAGCTGACATCAAGCCATTAGCAGGAGGCCCTTCTACACCATCCAGCCCAGGGATCCTACAGAATCGTGAGAAACAATAAACATTCGTTCTTTGGGCTGCTCAGTCTGGGAGTGGTTTATTATCTCGTATAAACTGACTGCACCATTATCCCATTTTATAGGTTAGGAAACCAAGGCTTAGGGAGGTGGAGAAAATTGCCTTAAGTCAAATGTCTATAGAAATGGTGAGTGTGCCTTTGCCAGCTACTGGGTCTTTAGGGGCTGAGTCTTGTGGCGCCCCCCTCAAAGAAGGGGCTTAGTTTTAAGACTCACACCAGGGACGCAGGAACAGAGTCGGCCGGAGGGCAGGGCCACCTGGAGACTCAGGTGCTGGGTAGTAACCTGAAATTCCAGACTCCTAGCAGCTCTCAAACTGGACTGGATATTAGCAGCGTGGAGGGCTCTGCATAACACCAGCGTGTTAAAATCCTGGTGTCCAGGTCCTACTTCAAACCAAATAAGTCAGAGTCTCTGAGCATGAGATTCAGTATTTTTTATATTCCCTTGTTAATTCTAAGGAGCAGCAACACTTGAGAAGTGGTGTCTTAGCCTCCTCTGACTGGACCTGTTAAATTAGAGAAGTCACCAGCAGGAGGGACAGGGTAGCTGAATCCAAGGACAGGAGGGAGGGTCCTCCCAAGGAGGAAGGACCAGGAGTAACAGTGTCAATGATTCATCAAAGACACATTATGTGCTGGCACTATGCTGTTAATTCCTGCACAATTAATACTACACAGTCATTAAAAAAAAAAAAAAGGAAAATCTTCAATGTGTATTAATTGAAATTTGTATACATTGCTTATAACCTTTTATGACAATGGTCACTGTTACACTATATATTTGTTCTGTACCTTATTAAGTCTATGTGTATTTGTTTGTATGTTCTGAATATCTGAGGAAGAATATGAGAAAAACTTGGAAACATTAGCAGGTTCCCAGGAAGGAGACTGGGTAGCTAAGGGAGGGGATGGAGATGAATATTTACCCCTAAGTATCACTTTGGTTGTTTACATAATTATTATTTTTCTTTTTCTGAGACAGAGTCTCACTCTGTTGCCCAGGTTAGAGTACCAGCCCAGCTCATAGAAACCTCAAACTCCTTGATTCGCGTGATCTTCCTGCCTCAGCTTCCCAAGTAGCTGGGACTATAGGGGCTGGCTACAACACCCAGCTAATATTTCCATTTTTAATAGAGATTGCTCTTGCTCAGGCTGGTCTCAAACTCCTGAGCTCAAGGCATCCTCCTATCTTGGCCTCCCAGAATGCTAGGATTACAGGTGTGAGCCACTGTACCTGGTCTTATATACTTATATTTGTTCCTTTGGTTTTTGTTGTTGTTGTTGTTGTTGTTTGTTTGTTTTTTGAGACAGAGCCTCAAGCTGTTGCCCTGGGTAGCGTTCTGTGGCATCACAGCTCACAGCAACCTCCAACTGGGCTTAAGTGATTCTCTTGCCTCAGCCTCCCAAGTAGCTGGGACTACAGGCACCTGCCACAATGCCCAGCTATTTTTTGGTTGTAGTTGTCATTGTTGTTTGGCAGGCCCGGGTTGGGTTCGAACCTGCCAGCTCTGGTGTATGTGGCTTGCGCCTCAGCCACTTGAGCTAAGGTGCCAAGCCTATATACTTATATTTGACATGTAATTTTTTAATTCGTTTTGAGGCAGCGTCTTGGTTTGTATCCTGGGCTAGGGTGCAGTGGGGGTAATCATAGTAACCCCCACTGAGCTCAAGTGATCCTCCTGCCTCAGACTCCTGAGTAGCTGGGACTACAGGTGCCCAACACCATGCTCTGATAAGTGTTTATATTTTTAGTAGAGACAGGGTCTTGCTTTTGCTCAGGCTGGTCTCAAACTCCTGACCTCAAGCAAACCTCCTGGCTCACAAAGTGCTAGGATTACAGGTGTGAGCCACCGTGCCCAGCCTTCTAACATGTAATAATTTTTAATACTCTTCAGTTCAAAATAGTTTCTGTTTCATTATAGTTTCCTTTCTAACCCATCTGTTGTTTTAGAGTGCATTTTTTAGTTTCCAAACTTTTGGAAGTTTGACATCCAATTTAACTGCATGTGGACAGAGAATTTAGAGCTTATTATTTTGTTTTTTTGAAAATATTATGATCTAGCATATGATCATTTTTTAAGTGTTCCATATACATTTGAAAGCAATGTGTATTTTCTATTTAATAGATGCAGCATTTTATATACATTTTAAAGTGTTGAATATTTTTGTTTAAATTTAAATTCTAAAAATTTTTGTCAGCTTTATATAACAGATTTTTTAGATCAGTTAAAGTTTCCCATTATGATAACAGGTTTTTTCCATTTTTCTGGTAATTTAATTGGTATTGCTTTATATGTACGTGTGTATATGTGTGTGTGTGTATTTACTTTTTTTCCTTTTTTTAGAGATAAAGTCTCACTTTGTCACCCAGGCTAAAGGGCAGTGGTATGCTCATAGCTCACTATAAGCTCCTCTCACCTTGGCCTCCTGACTAGCTAGTATTACAGAGTGTGCCATCACCCTGTAAAAATTTATATTTTTACCTTGGTAGAGATGGGTTCTCACTTTGTTGCCTAGGATGGTCTTGAACTCATGGCCTCAAGTTATTCTCCTGCCTTAGCCTCCTAAAGTTCTGGGATTGTAGGCATGAACCACCATGCTTGGGCTTGCTTTTTTCATTTTAAGGTTATATTAGTAAGACCATACACATTTATGACTGCAATGTCTTCTTAGAGTCATTTCTTTTATTATTTATTACATACTACCCTTCTTTGTTACTATTAATGTTTTTTGCCTTAAATCCTATTTTGTCTGATAAAAGCAGTACATGTGTACAATCCAACTTTCTTATTAGTATTTGCAAACTGTATATCTTTTTATGTACTATTACTACAGTTCTTCTCTGAGGTTTTGACAGTATACCCCAGAATTTTAAAAACTTCAGTCTGATAATCTCTTCATTAGCGAATTTGTTCCATTTACATTTATCATAATTACTGATGTATTTGAAGCTATTCCTACCATTTTATTTTGCACTTTCTATTTGCCATTGTTTTTCTTTGCTTCCTTTTTTGCTTTCTATTCATTCTGTAGCATTGATAAAAAATGTTCTGTGTTCCTTCTATATCCTCTTTGTCAGTATGAAAACCACAGGTTTAATTTATACTATTTTATTGTGACCTTTAATTTAATTGTAATTTTAAAGAAAACCTCTGAACTCATTCAATATTCCTGACTTTATTTAAAAAGTGAAAAGAAACATAACTGATTTTAATTGTCTTTTGCTACTCACCCTGTCATTGTCACCTAAATTTTATTTCTTCTTTACTAATTCATTATTTTTACATTTCATAGTTAGGTTTACCAACATGGATGATCACGTCATCAGATGTCTCTAATTCCTGTGTCTCTAACTCCTGTCTCAACTCCTTTGAGTTGATTTTTCTTCTTGTTGAAATATATTTGGAGTATTTATTGGATTCCTTTTGAGTTAAATTTCTTCTTGATGAAATGTATTTCTTTTCATGAATTTCTATGAGTCAAGTGTGTTTTTAATTTTCATACACCAAAACATTTCTTAATTTAGCTGGAAATAAAATCCTAGGTTGTTCTTTATTTTCCCTTGTTAACCTTGAACTCATTTCTCTGAAGAAATGAGAAGCAGTATAGAGCGGTGAGTAAGAGTATTTGGAGGGCAGGGCCTGTGGCTCAGAGGAGTAGGGCGCCAGCCCCATATGCTGGAGGTGGCAGGTTCAAACCCAGCCCTGGCCAAAAACTGCAAAAAAAAAAAAAAAAAAAAAAAGAGTATTTGGAGATAACTTAGTGTAAGTCCCTATTCTGGTATTTACCAACTGTGGGTCCTTGGGCAAGAGCTATTGAACTTCCTTTTGGCTAAGTCTCTTCAGCTATAAAAAAGGGATAATAAGAATCCTATGTCAGAATTGCTGTGATGATTAAATTAGTTAATGTACACAAGGCACTTGGTGTGGTGTCTGAAACCTAGTTCCACTTAACTGTTAAGCTGTTTGTTCTATTTTTATTTTTTTATTAAATCATGACTGTGTACTTTAATGCATTTATGGGTTACAATGTACTGATTTTATATACAATTTGGAATGCTTACATCAAACTGGTTAACATAACCTTCACCTCACTTATTTGTTGTGTTAAGACTCAGCTGTTAGCTGTTATTGTTACTATCTCTGACCTCTTTGTGATTCCTGAGAATATTACCGTCAGTCTGTGGTTCCTTTTAAGATAATCTAGTTCTTCTTTCTAATTGCCTTGAGATTTTCCTATTTGGCTGTTCTTTCACTTCATACAGAATGCACTTTCAGTGTGGGAGCTGTCTTTCTACTATTCTGGAAAATTCTGAACCATGATTCTTTTATTGTTTGTTCTCCACTATCTTTCTCTGTAGCACCTATTCCGGGTGTTGTAGCCTCTCCAATTATTTCCCATCTATCTAATTGTTCTTCCAGGTCTTTTGAACTTTGGCTCTCTATGTCATGATTTTCGGGAGAACCCTCTGGTCCTATCTTGCAATTCAATTGCTTTTTATGACTGTACCAAGTTGGCATTTCATCTATTATTTATCTATCAGATGTTTTCTTTCAGGGACTGTATTTTATATTTCCAAAATTGCTAATTGCTTCTTTCCCATATCGATCTTTGTCTTTAAAGTTCATTTCTGACCATTTTTGTGTCATAATTTTTATTCTTATTTATTTCATCTCACTCCTTTGCTTTCTTCTTCAAATACCCCAAACATGTTTATCTTAAAATTCTTTCTCAGTTTGCTTTATTAATTTCGTGTCACTGAAGTAAAAAAATCTATTCAAACCGGTTTATTGGCTGATATCCCTTGGAGATGAATTTCTTTGTGTCCTCTGGATTTTTAGTTTTCAGGTTTATTTAGAGCTTGGGCCTTTTCTCTCTTCTCTTTTTGTCCCTACTCTTCTCCTTTCCTTATCTAGGAGGTTTGCAGTTTCCTCCATCAGCCTCACCTCTGATTGACCCTTCTTTTGATGACTACAGCTCTTATTTCTGGACAATGTGGGTGGCTCAGTTCAAGTCCTGGTTCCTGTTCTGTCCTGGTCCCTGCCCAACTAGTCACTCAGCTCCACATATGCGAAAACCCCAGCAGCTGTTAGTAGGAGCTGTTATGGGCATCCTGTTCTAGGTAGTTCTGGTCTTATGTTTGGCCCTGGCCCCTGCCTCGCCTGCAGGGTTCGGCTCCTGTGACTTCAGAGCCAGATTACTTGCACCAGAAGCCAACGTCTTGCCCACGGCTGCTTGCTTCTGCCCAGGAGCACTTAGCCTCACTCTCCACGGTGTTTCTCTTCTGCTTCTGGTCTGCAAAAGTGATTCTCTTCCCTGTAAGCTCAGTTATGCCTTTTTACCCGCTATTTTAGAAAGTTGTATCTATACATGTTACATGTTTATACCAGAATGGATGCCGCAAATGTGTGTTTACCACACCACCATCTTGACTCCAAGTACTTTTCTAATATTTTCTTTAACAATAGACAATTATTTCTGTGTGACAATAGATGCAATGATAAAAGAGCCACATCCACTGGCTTTGGCAAAGACCACGTCATTTGTGACCTTGGTCGACATCATCTCCTTGTTCTGGTAGAGGCTGATGCTGGGATGTTGTGAGTTGTGAACGTTCCTCTTTGGCCCCACATTCTAGGCAGGCTTATCTCCCGGGCTGACCAGCAGGTGCTGTCCCCTTCCTCAGATTTGTCTTCATTCATCCTTGTCCTTGGAGCTCAGCTGGTGTGTGGCCAAGCCGCTGTACTCTGCTGCCTGTGCTGAGTGTCCCTCCAGCTGCAAAGGGGAGTGCAGGACACGGGACACCCCCTCCCCCATTCTGCCTGGCTGATGACAGCAAGGACCAGCCAGACCAGAGCGAGGCTGGCTGGGTGGAGTGTGGAGAGGAGCCCAGCTGACACCCTTACCCTTGGGACCAGAAATGATTCACATGTTACTTCTTTGAGATTAAGCTCTGGAAGATGGGTTGATACGCAACTGTAACAACATGGTGAAACACTTTTCTATTCTAGAGAGACCTACCTTTGAATGCTGGCCTTTCCATTTCCTCCAACCTTGACCAACAATTTGCAATTGTTATTTATGTTATTTAGATGTAATGTAGGGGTTGTGTTTAAGGAAATTTGTTTGGGGCCAGATCTGGGGCGGATGACCCAGGAATTAGTTTGCATGTGTTCGTCTGTCCAGGGGCAGTTGTTTTTATGGAGCAGTTTTGTGCATAGGTATGTGAGTAAGAAAGCAGATTGCAAAAAAGCAAAGACTAATTGAAGTGAGTTTCAGCCAAAACTGGGGAGGGGTTGTGTGGCTGCCAGGTGTCCCCTGAAGCTCAAGGTCAGGGATGCAGCAAAATCTCGGGAAGGACCTTGGGAGCCACAAACGAGACTCTGCCTCATCTTTGCTGTTCTCTGTCATTTGCTCCATTCTCTGGTCTCTGCAAACCAGCTTTCCCTGTGCCTCAGTCCACACAGTAAAACACAGAAGCTGACCAACCACTCCTGGACTCCTGGACTCCTGGGTTTTCTTTCTTTTCTTTCTTTTCCTTCCTTCCTCCCTCCCTTCCTTCCTCCTTCCTTCCCTTACTCCCTTCCTTCCTCCTTCCTTCCCTTACTTCCTTCCTGCTCTGCTCTACTGCCCAGGCTAGAGCCTCAGCTTAGCTCACAGCAACCTCACACTGGGAATACCACGCTAGTAAGATCAGCTTAGCTCACAGCAACCTCAAACTCCTAGCTCTAGTGATCCTCCTGCCTCAACTTCCCAAATAGCTGGGACTACAGGTGTATGCCATCATGCCTGGCTAGTATCTGTATTTTTAGTACGGATGAGGTCTCACTTTGCTCAGGCTGGTCACAAACTCCTGAACTCAGGTGATCTTGGCCTCCAAGAGTTCTAGGATTACAGGCATGAGCCTCTGCACCTGTAATCCAGTAAAGTAGGCTTTATTATCTACCTTGTTAGGCTTGTTTTCTTGGCTTTTCTTACTTTCAACTTTCACAAATGATATTAATAGTCACCCAAAAATGTGTGTGAAGATCTAACTATGAGGATACTGGCTGTAGAGTTATTTATGGTGGTAAAAACTTAGAAAAAAACTTAGTGTCTTAAGTCTGAGAAATTTGTGGGTAATAAGTAATATCTAGTGCTACTAATGCCCTAAATATGATTCTCATACAGGGGTCCAGCTCTATGCAGAGTCCCCACAGTTATATCAGAGTGGGGTTCCACGTAAGTTCAAGAGCAAGCTCACTGCGCTTTTCAGCTCTGTCTTCCTCCTGGGGACATTTCACCTCTGCCCAGGCTGTCTGGGAAAACATTGTTCCTCTGTGTGAAGCTGCCCTTTGGAGTAGCTGCCTTGAGCTCTGGGGTGTCAGAGCCGTGCTAGATCTACCAGGGCAGGGAGGGAATTGCCCTGCACTGGGATGTGGCATCTATGCTTTATCTTTCTCTGTTAAACAAGTTTCCTCGTGTCCTTTACTCCATCACAGGAGGAGACCCAGAACCCAAGCCTGGCCAGTCAGAAATCTTTCTCCCTTTGACAATAATGACTAGCCAAGAAGTGGCTTGGGACCCACTCAGGATAAATCAGGGTCCTTTCCTGGGATTGATCAGTAGGACCTGGGGAGAAGGACACTCTTGTTTTCACTTTTGGCTTCTAAGCTGCAGCTCATAGAGTAAACTTGAAATATGAAAGCCCAGAAATTCACATCCTCCACTCTCAGTGAAAAGTCAAGTCCTCTCTCCTTGGCCGGACTCTTCCCTCATAAGAGTCTGATTGATCTTACTAGAGTGGTGTTCCCAGTCCATGAACCCATCACTTTAGCCTGGAGGGACTTACCCTCTGGCCAGAGTGAGGGGGTACCACGATCAATAGCTCCAACAGACCCATGTGGAATGGAGAAGAGTCGGTTCCCAACCAAAAGAGGGGAGGTGCCACCAGAATACAGTAGGTGAGGGCTGTTGGCAATTCCAAGGAAAGATGTGCAAAAGTCAAGTCCCACGTGCTGGCTGACAGGGTGTCTGGCTATGAGGGGCTCGGTGCCAGCACAAACAGGAAATTCTCTCCCTGCAAATAGACCTACTTCTGTGAGTCATGGCATGCAGTGTAAACCACACTTAAGGTGTGGCCTCTGGGTGTGTTTGTGGAGATGATGTGTTTTTGTCTTGAGGTCATTGTAAATGCAAGGAGGGATCTCTCCCTTCAGTGAAAGATAGTATAATTTTGACAATTGTCCTCAAATCTTTCCAGGGCTCCCAATTGCCTTTAAAATCAAACTCCACCATGTGTAATTGCATTGTGATGCTGAGGAAAGAACTTGCTTTCAGGGTCAGGCAATCCAGGTTGCACCGCTCTGTGTGATCTGAGGGCAAGCTACCTTGAACTTCTGGAGAGAAGTTGGCCATGTGATAGTATATAGGTATCCTTGCCCTGAAGTCACCCCACATCCCCCACTTCCCAGCCACATTCCTTAACTGCTCTCTGCCTCAAATTCCTGACCCACTAAATGAAGATGGTGATAAGACTTACTTCACATAGTTGTTCAGAAGAATACAAGACAATGAATGTCAAATGCTTAGGACAGCATTTGGTACCCAGTAACCACTCGATAAATGTTAACTATTATTATTAGTATTATCTCCATTATCTTTGACTTCTCAGGACCTATTAGAATGCCTAAGTCACCATGAAATACTTATCAATGAACCAATGGACTTAACCTCATTTTCCTTAATTTATAAGATTACTAAACTAATGGGCTGTGGTAATTATATGATATCGTGTACACAAAGCATCTAGCATAATACTTATCTCATAACGTCCAAGTTATGTTGGTTCCTTTGCATTCTCTGCCCTCCCTTGCCCTTGGCACTCAAATCCTCCATAATTTTTTTTTGGCCAGGGCTGGGTTTGAACCCACCACCTGAGGCATATGGCGCCTTACTCCTTTGAGCCACAGGGGCTGCCCAAAAGCCTCCATAATTTTACAGGTCATGTCTCTGAGTTGCAGAGTGGCTAAAGCCAACTCAATTTGGCTTACATTAACAAAGGAAAATGTTGGCTCAAGAAAAAAAAGTCCAAGGTCTAGCTGAATCCAGAGACTCAGATCCAGGGATTCAAATGACATCTTTGGGATTTGGTCTCCTTATAACCCTTTTTTTGAGGGTAGTTGACTGCAAGATGGTGACTTCACCTTGGCTAGATCCTCTAGACGGAGTGGCCTCCTATAGTTCCAGATTGTTACCAGGCCTCTAAACCTCTCTGTGTCTCAGGGTTCCCATAGCACCCACCTCAAAGAGTTGTTCTATTTAATATATTGATTATTAGGTGCAAAGTACTTAAAACACCATCCTACCCATAGTAAGCCTCAGTACATGGGTTTTCACTGCTGCTGTGAAATTCTTTAGCGATTCCAGAGGAAAGGGAACTGCATCTTCTACTTCTATAAAACTCTAAAAATTGGGTCTCATTGGGTCCAAAAAATGATAATAATGATACCTTAATATGATGTAATATCCAGATATTGTTCAAACTTCCCCAATCCTATCACTTTTTTGAACAGGATCCAAACAACCAAGGCCACACACTTCATCTGATTGATTTGTCGATTAAACTTTACCTCCTAGGTTCCTCTCCGTTTCTCTTATTTCTCTTCTATTTTATTTTTGGGTAAAAGTGGGTCCATATGGTTTCCCCATTTGGAATTTTGCTGACTGCATTATTGTGGTGCCACCTGGCATAGGACGGGAAACATGTAGTGTCACCCAGCCCTGGGAGGGAACCTGGCTTTGGAACCAACTTGCTAGGGAACTGGGGACAAATTCCTTAATTTTTCCAAGCCTAAGTGTTTTCATCCTGAGAGAGGATAGTCGCACTCACACAGCTCATAGCTTTTGGAAAGCTTGAGTAATACCTGCAAGGAATTGAGTACAATGCCTGCCTTATAGTTAATGCTAAATTAGTTTTTTTTCTTAAAAAGAACTATTGGTGGAAGCAACCCAAGTGTCCACTGATAGGGGAAGGGGTAAGCAAAATGGGGGACATACCTATAATGGAATATTCTTCATCCCTAAAAAGGAAGGAAAGTTCGCAAAGCCTATGGGGATGACCCTTGTAGACATTATACTCAGAGAAAGAATCAATCACGAAGGGACAAATGGTGCAGATTCCTTCTATATGAGAGTAGACAAATTTATATATAAAGAGAATAGGAACTTCAATAGAGGCTTCCAGGAGACATGAAGGGGGATTTACTGTTTAACAAGCATGAAGTTTCAGTTTTGGAAGATGAGAAAGTTCTCTAGACGGATGGAGGTGATGGGTGTGTAACCCTGTAGATCTACTTAATGCCAAAGAACTATGGCAGCCTCCAGTAGCTCCCCCGCCTTCATTTCTCGCCCCTTGGAGATGGTTGGCACAATTCCAGTGACGGGCTATGATCATGAAGGCAATGGAATTAAACGGATCTGAAATCCTGGCCTCCATCCTGACATCCACAAATGGTCATTAAGCACCAGCTCTGAGCTGGGCCTGGCTGCGGGCCACGGTTCAGGTGGAAGAGAAAAAGGGAAATGCAGAGAAGTCTCATGCACAGTCCCACCCTCAGAGGCCTGGTAGTTCTCATCAGATTTAGGACATGAGACACGGGTGCTAAGAATACCCGATGACACAGGACACGTGTCTCCCATCATAGGCAAGAGGGAGCAAGCTTTCATTCCTTAGTGAGTTGCTGACCTGTAATGATCTGTCATGGGGACCGTGGGATCTCTCCCTCCCCCCTGCCCACCCATCTTCAGCCACCAGGGTGACTAGGTGGGCACCAGCAGGGCCCATGAGATTATCTGAGGATTTCAACAGAGACACCCAGAATGGGAGGGCCAGGGGAGATCTAGAACTCCAAAGTCACCCTGACTCAGCAAGGGCAGGCTGGTCCTCTTAAACTTACCCATTATGAGTCCGTGGCGAGGGTAGGTCTTCGGGGAGACTCTGCAGAATGTAGGTGGCCAGAGACGGGGGGAAGGCAGCAGGTGCTGGAGAGACCTTGGTCCTCACCAGCGTCCTGAGCTGGGCGTGTTCCTGTCCTCAGAGCATCTGGGTCTCAACCCCATAGCCTTCCAACAGCCTTCCTGCTCCTTCAGCCAGGGGGAGCAAGGCACAGTCCGGGGGGCATCTCTGGGGTGGAGTTAGGCTGCCAAGGACTGCCCTTGGGATGGACACCCACAGGAGGGGAGGCAGGAGTGGGGACAGGGAGAGCTGACTGGGATGTGAGGCCAGAGCCTGCTTGCACTGCCATAACAGAGGACCACAGTCTGGGTGGCTTTAAAGTCTGACATCAAAGCATCAGCCGGGCTGGTTTCCTCAGAGGCCTCTCTCCTTGGCCATCTTCTCTCTGTGTCTCCATGTGGTCATCCCTGTGCAACTGTGTCCTAATTTCCTCGTCTTATAAGTGCACCTGTCATGTTGGACTAGGGCCCACACCCATGACCTCATTGTACCGTAATTATCTATTTAAAGACCTTATTGCTGAACATAGGCACATTTTTAGGTGCTAGGTATTAAAACTTCAGCATTTGAATTGGGGGTGGCAGGGCAAGGGAGAGAGTGCAATTCAACCAGTAGGAAGCTCTGGACTCAGCTTGACTGTTCAAAATTGTCCCAGGTGAGCTGAAAACGTCAAATCTATAAGGACCAGTCATTGGATGAGGGACTTTTTAGGAGAGGTGAGACCTTGGATGAGGCCTCGCTCTGCAGCTGAGTTGGCACTGAGGGTCTGGTAGCTAACGGCAGTCTGTGGTCAGTGCCCCTGACAGCCAGGACAATGGCTCCTGAGGGGGGCAGGCTTTGGGAGTCGTTGCCCAGTGGGTTCTGTTTCTCACAGCCAAACAAACCTGCAGACAAAGTTGTCCAGAGAATTAAATGGGACAGTGATTCTCAGCTCCCTGGGGGTGGGGACCGAATGTTGGCCACTGTGTATCCCCTACCCATGGAGGACACCACTGGCTGCTACCCCACCTACCTCCAGTCCTGGAACCTGTGAACATGACCTTGATTGGAGAAATGATCTTTGCAGATGTAATTAAGTAAAGCACCTTGAGATGACATCGTCCTGGGCCAGGGTGGGCCCTAAATCCAGTGACAAGAGAGACTCCTCCTCTGGATGAGAAGGAAGGGGAAGATGGAGGAGAGGTAAGGGAAGGCAGGGGCGGGAACAGGAGTGACCTACCAGCAAGCCCAAAGGCCAGGAGAGGGGCAGAGTGGCTGCTTCCCCGGAGCCTCCAGGAGGAGCCAGCCCTGCTGGTACCTCGTTTCTGGACTTCCAGCCTCTGGAAGTGTGAGCGAATACATCCGTGCTGTTTTATGTCCCAAGTTTGTGCTATCCTGCCATGGCAGCCACAGAGAACTAATGCACAAGGTATGTTAGGTGATTTTTGTTTGTTTGCAGCCTAAATCCTAATGGTCATAACCTAGCCGTACCCAACATACAGTAGTAAATTTAATATCAATAGAGATATTGATATCAATAAATATTAAATGAATGGACAGATGTACTTACTTGTAAGTACCTGAGAGTACAAGGCGTGTGGTTTCATTTTGTTTGTTTCCTCAGTGGGACAGCAGAGAGGAACTTTGCAGAGTGTTCCCTGAGCGGAGCAGGATGGAGTAGGGAAGGTGACTCGGTGAGGGGACGGCTCCAGCAAAGGTGTGGAGCTGGGACGGTGCGAGTCATGTTTGGGGGTTGAGGGTGCACGTACGGGGCAAAGGGAAGCCAGTTGGGAAAACTGGGCTGGGGGCCAGCATGAGGGACTCTGAAACCATTCCGAACATGGCACTGACCTTTCCCTGTAGGTAATGGGCTGTCATCACAGGTGTTTAACCCAGGAGCAACACGATAGAACACGGAGCCTCAGAAAACGAATCTACTCTCATCAGCATTGACTGCAGACCTGCTGAGACAACAAGACAGAGATAAACGGCCACATCCATCCTTGGACGTGCACAGCAGTTGTCCAAATGAGCCGCCCTCTACACGGGCTGGGCTTTCCATCACAAACGGCAATCATTCACAGTGACATGACGGGGCATTACAGTCATCAGTCAATGAAATTACATAAAGCTGCCAACTACACGTCCTGCCACCAAGACCTCAGCCCTTTGAGCCAGCCTTTGCCCTCAAGCAAGGATTCCCAGTGTCCCCAGAAGATTACAGACCTGGAGTCACTTCCCACACACTCTTAGCTCTGACTCCATCTCAGGCCGTGCCTGTGGCCCCCTGGCTCTCTTCAGAGACACTGGTCCTTCTCACCCAGACTTCACGCCCGTGCACCAAGCCACAGTGAAAGACCAATCTCGCTTGACAGGCCAGGACCTCTGCTATGTGACAGAATGACCAGGCGCAGACATGGGTTCAATCCCGGCTCAGCCACTGGGGAGTTTTTGTACTCCCTCGATCCTCAGTTTTCTTGGCTGATAAGAACACCTGATGCACAGGGGAGATGATCAAGTAATGAAATTATTCTGAGACTCAGACTCTATTCTTACAGAACTTGTACTGTAACAAAAGAACAAAGCCACGCTGTCTTCATTTCCAGAAAATCAAAATGGAGTCAAGGGCAGCAAAGGTGCTGTCCCCGGGTGGCAGGAGACCCCGGCACCCCAGCTATAAGCACCACCTAAGCCTATTTACACTACTGCCCGAATTCAACACAGATCCACCACTTCAGCCATTCCAAATGACAGCGGCCAGAGGATCAGTGAATTGCCTCATGCTTCCTTGGACGAATAAAATGTGGTGGTCCCACCCCACGGGGCTCTGCTGCAGCACTTAGGAGCCACAGACCAGATGCACATGCTCAGTAACGTGGACAGACCTTAGGAAACATAGTAGATAACATTGAACGCTACTGTGTACCAGGCACCTCTCCGAGAACTTGACATAGCTTAACTCACTCAGGCCTTGCAAACCTCTTGAGGAAGACAACTTCATTATCCCCACAGTACGGAGAGAAAGGAAGGCAAAGAGAGGCTCATTGACCTGCCTGTGTTGTGCTGTGAGTTAGTGGAAGAGCTGAGATTTGATCTGGGCAGTTTTCCACAAGCTCCACCTTTATACTGTATGAAGCGCCCACGTGTGCCCACGCCTGCAAGTACACGGTGGTGAGACCGTCAGCACACCTCCATTCTGCCTGTGAGTTGCTAGTTTGTTCCAGCTGGTCTCTGCCCTTCCAGGCTCATGCCTGCATCCCAGGTTCCCTCACCTCTGGCTCTGGGTTGGTTCAGGCAGCAGGACACTCTGGTAAAAGACTGGAGCAAGGAGAAGGGGAGAGTCAGCTTATCTCTCTGCTTCTGTTTTCTATGGTATCCCCCACTAACCTGCACTTCTGTGGTTCTGGCTTCTGCCAAATGATCCCACCTCCATTGTTTCAGGTCCTCCTGGAAGGCCCCACTTTGGAGTGCCAGCCATAAAGACCCAGCTCTGGACTCTGGCAACATCATTCTTCCCTTAAATCTCTAGCCCTAGGAAATCATTGGTTTCCTCGGGGTGATAATCTCTGGGTCACCTTATCACCCCCTACCTATATTCTCAGTTCACCCATCACTTGTATAACCAATTCCCTATATAAAATTCCCTCTGTCTGAAAGAACTAGAGTGCTTTCTAATGTTCTTGCCAGATTCTGACTAATAAACAAACGCCCTGGTGGAAGAAGTATGGGCCTGTGAGTCAAGATACCTGGGATGAAGGCCAAGGTCTACCCCCACCCCCTCACCCCCGTTGTGAAACTTTAATCTCTTTGTCTGTCCTTCTCAGATTTTGGATTTCTAATTTGCAATGTTTGCGTTGAATTAGTGGCTTTTTAAAAAAGTACAGTCTTACTCAAAATCCCTCTTCTCTCTGTGCATACTATACACACACACGCTCAAGATCACAACATTGTTTGGTATGGGTAACATGAATTCAAGGATATCTGGAAATTGTATTAAAGCAGTTGCCTGTGGAGTGGAGAACAGGGATGAAGAAAAGATTAAAGAGACAAACAGAAGGTCCTAGGACTGATCAAGAATGAAATATGAAATAACCACAATACGAGCTTGAGGTTTCACACAAATAATCCTTTACATCCCTTTGTCAGTAGACACCACCCAAGTTTGGGGGATGATGACTGAGACCCAGGATTCACAGTACACGTAGGTGCACAAAACGGAGGCCCCACTGAGTCTTCCACAGAGCCCATCAGGGCCTGGCCCCTGTCCTGCGGTGACTTGGTCCACAGGAGTCCCGTGCGGCATGATCCTGGCTGCTCATAGCTTCCAAGTCAAGGGGTTTCTCTTACTAAGGGGACAGAAGAAAACAAATATCAGGACTCAGGGAGCAGTTCCTGCCAAAGCAGAGGAGTGACACTTTAGGAACCATCTCTGCAGGCTTTGCAGCTGAAGAGGAAAGAGCTTCAGGGAGGAAACCAGCCCCTGCGCACTAAAGCAGCTGGAAAGCAATGCAGGACAGTGCGCCCCGGTGGCTCTTAACCTGGTGGCAGCCCACGTGCTGCGTCCGGAAACGGGCATATCCATCCCGTTGCATGTCAACCCGCCTGCTTTCGGAGCAAAGGGAAGTTTCTTCTGGCTTTTTGCTTGCTCGCTTCTTCGCGGGCCTCGCCCCTACGACGGGGAGGCGGCCGTGAGGCCCAGAAGGCTGCTGGCGCCATCTAGTGATAGGACGGAGAACTGACGTGCGCGCACTGAGGTCTCTAGCGACTGCTATTCTCCCTCCGACCTCCACCTGCTGCTTAAAAAAAAAAAAAAAAAAAGTGACAGAGGTTGCCAATTTGCAGATATTGGGAAATCACTTTACCTTGCCTTCTTCAAGCAGTAAATCTCCCGAGACCAATGCCAGACGAACCTGCAGAGGCTGCCAGGCAATTACCTAACCCCCATGGTGCTCCTAGCAAATTGGACATTCTGGGCTTTTAAAACCCCACCAATCACACGCTCAGAATTGTAAGAAAACTACCTAAGGCTTTCCTAAGAGAAAAATCTCTCTCCTGAGAGGTGACGATCTGCTTCCCAGGGTCCCCCTACTGTCACTATCTCTAAATAACAATTTCAAAACCAATTGTTGGTTCACATTTAAAATTTAGGACCATGTTTTCTTTCCTCCTTACAGGGGAGAGGAGCCTGGCTGTTTTAGGACTCATTAAACCCTCATTTCTTCCCAAGGATTCTAGGCAGAAATGACTTACCCGACACCCCCTCAGACCCCGTGTAAGACGCTGTCACCAGGCCCAATCCTGACCCATTAACTTTTAGCTGTACCCGCTAAAAAAGGATCTTGATTTCTTTACAATCAGCTATTGTTACCATTCACGGGAAATAATGAGAGAAATAAACTTGAGTACTGAGTTGGGGGCAAAATCTGGGAATCTGCCATTGTATTTTTGTTCTGAAATAGCCAAGAAACTAAGTACGGGTGGATGTGAATGAATTCATAATTATTAAAACGATTTTGACCCTTCACTTCTAGAGAGAGGAATAGGAATGTTTTTTCCTCGCTTTTTGTCAAAGACTTCATTACCATTTTGACCATGCAAAATCTGTCTGGAAGTTCCTTCCCTAATAATGCAGCCGTGATTTCATTTTGCCCTAAGGCCGTGGTCGCCCATCAGCTGTGGGAGGTTCCTCCCCCTGCCCTGCTCTGTTGAGGGTGCAGGGAAATGGCATTCGCTAGGTCAGGAGGTGGGAGGAGAGATTTCCCTCTCTCCAGCAGTGGCAGGGAGGAATTGCCCTTTTATCTCTGAGTTTAGTTGGATTTTTGACAGGCCCCTTTTACTTTCCCGTCAGCTTTTCAATTCAGGCAATTTCACGGCTTCTTTTCTGCTGCTGAGACGGTTTGTGGCAGCACGTTGTTAGATGCAGCCGCAGGCAGAGGAGCCACATTGCTAAGCAGCCTCACTTTGACTGCAGCCCAGACCCGGCTGGAGGCTCTGCTGCCTGCCAGCAGGAGACAGCCTGGACTTAACAGGGCCAATCAGAGCAGCACCAAGGGCCAGTGTGTCCTGGCTAATTATGCAGCACAATTACACGGTGGAGAGCTGTCTCTATATGTACTGTCAATGAATAGGAATATCATGAAATAGACCTCATTCAAGTAACAAGCATTTGCAGAGAGCCATGCTGACATGCTGCTGATTGTAATTAGCTGATTAAATAAACTGTGCTAAAGAGAGTTCTAGGCAGAGGGAGCAGCAAGTCCAGTGTTTAAGTTGCATGCTTGGCTTGCTTGAGGAAGAACAGGAAGGCAGGGACGGCTGGAGGGTAGACAGTGAGGGCAGAGATGGGAGATGAGGTAGGAGGTGGGAGCCCGGGCTGGGAGGCCACATCATGGACAGCATTCCAGGACACAGTGAGGACTTCTGGTTTTAGTCCAAGTATGATAGGAAGCTACTCTGGAGTTTGAAGACCATGTTGCTTTAAGCCCCATAGTGGTCTCAAAGTGCTATGTCGTCTGGGATGAAAGACCCTCCTTAGCCAGCCTCACCCCTCTCCCCTCTCCACATACACCAGCCATTGCACTCTCATGCACTATATGGGCAATATCCCTTCATCTGCCCAACAAACTCCTACCTACCCTTCAAAACCCCATATACCTGTCACTACTCCCATTGATCCTTCCTTAACTTCCTCAGACTATAAACTGCCTGTTCTTTACTCCAGAGCATTTTGTACACAATCTCATGTAGAGGCTGAGTCATATTTTTAAGGTTCTCTCTGGCTCCCAAGACCAGAGGCCCTAAAGAGGGGGACCTGGTTCTGGGCCCAAGTCAGAGCAAGCAGAGTAGGCATGTTCTGTTCTCTTTGAGTGAGTGTGTGAACAAGAAAGGAGCAGGAGCACAGCTAACCCACACACGCCCTGCCGGTGGCCACTCCACAGTGTGCAGAGCAGAGCGTTCCGACTGGGGACCCGGCTGCCGGGGTTCAAGTCCAGCCTGTACCAGTCACTCCCCAGGCGACTTTGGGCAAGTTGCTGGGCATTGACTTCCTCATATATGAAATAGGGATGGTTCTAATCCCACATGATCCCCAGAGAGTTGCTCAGAGGATTAAATAAAATACAAAGCACTTAGAATGGGACACTGCACCATAACCCTTTGCTAAATGCTAGTATTACCGTGGCCGCTTTTGTTGTTGGGTGGGCGGGGTCTGCAGGATGCAGAGGGAGGATGTCTGTGGGGACAGTGGGCATCTCGGAGGGAGGAGACCCCTGCTTCTTCCTCTGCTTTCTCTGGCTTGCTCTGGGGCTCTAGAGGGAACATTCTCAAGCTCCTCCTTACTTTCCTGTGACCACTTGCTGTTTCCTTCTACAGAAGGAGCTGTTTCAGGGAGGCAGGGCTGGGTGGGCAATGCATCCAGAACACCTTTTTGGAGCGCTTGCTCCTGTCAGTGGCCTTGGGTAAGAGATGTCCACTGGCATGGATGTGGAGAGAAGGGAACACTTTTACACTGCTGGTAGGACTGCAAACTAATACAACCTCTTTGTTAGGAGGTTAGTTAGTTAGCAAACCTAACTAACTCAGCCACTTACAGATTGTGATACCAAGTAGCTAAACCTCAGTCTGCTAAATCACAATACCTGCCGCAGGTTTTCATGATGATTAAAGAGAGTAAAGTTTCTGATGCACAGTTGTGTCTCTAATTTTGCCAAGTGGTTTAGTGTCTCTGGACCTTAGGTTCCTCGCTGATAAAGACCCAGGCAGGGCATGGTAGCTCTTATCTGTAATCCCTGCATTCCGATAGGCCAAGGCTGGTGCATTGCCGAGCTCAGGAGTTCAAGATCAACCTGAGCAAGAGTGAGACCCTGTCTCTACTAAAAACAAATTAGCCAGGTGTTGTGGCAGGTGCTTGTAGTCTCACTGCTAGGGAGACTGAGGCAAGAGGATTGCTTGAGCCCAAGATTTTGAGGTTGCTGTAAACTATGATACCATGGTACCCAGGGTGACAGAGTGAGACTCTGTCTCAAAAGAAAAAAATATATATATATGCCTTCTGTATTTGCCAAGTGAAGAAAATAAATGAATGAAGGGCGGCACCTGTGGCTCAGTGGGTAGGGCACCGGCCCCATATACCGAGGGTGGTAGGTCCGAACTCAGCCCCAACCCAACTGCAACAAAAAATAGCTGGGCGTTATGACGGGCACCTGTAGGCCCAGCTCCTTGGGAGGCTGAGGCAAGAGAATCACCTAAGCCTAGGAGTTGGAGGTTGCTGTGAGCTGTGACACTACAGCACTCTACTAAGGGCGATAAAGTGAGACTTGAATAAATAAATAAATACATATCTGTTTTCTAAGGTCATGATGAGGGCTAAATGAGACGATGGCTATAAAGTGTTTAGCACAATTATTAGCTCTTAAGACTCTATTATTTAGAGCTTACAAAATTCCTACAAGATATCAAAATATTATTTTCAGAAAGCAAAAATCTGCCTATTATAAAATATGGAATGAATACATGTCATTTGACATGTCAAATTATTATTCAACTCCTTAATTAATGAGGAAATCTTTGCCATCTGGCAAAGTTGACTTAAATAATATTGAGGTGTCTGTAGGCAGAAAAGAAAGAAAAACTCTATTAGACTGAGATTTGCTAGTTTGGGTACAAAACGGTTCTACATAGCAATAATATTGTAAGTTTCTTTTCTACCAGGAAGAAATGATTTCCCCTCTGCAAGATGAAAATTTGCATGCTAACATGTTGATGGTCAGTGTCCGAGCCCTCTTCAGATGTGAATAGCTAAGTCAACCTAAGTCAGTTCTCCTAGAGATTGAAACCATCCTCGGTGAGCCTGGATGCTTCACTATGATATCAGAAGGGCACGCAGTAAACATACATCAAAACATTGCATTAAAAACCTCACAGACACTCATGTTTGCCAATTAAAAACAATTTTTTTAAAGGCAGGTAGTTCTTTTCTTGCTTTATTTCAGTTTTAAAAAAATTGTTCACAGAAGTAATTCTCAATTATTGAAGGGACTTTTGCTGATTTCTTAATGGTGACCTGGAAGGGCATGAGGAATTGGCAGGTGGGACAGTGGAGGGAGAGTGACTCGATACGTGAATATAGTCTCCCTTCAGTATACAAGGGGGGCTTTGGTTCCAGGACGCCTGAACACAGCAAAATGTGCTCACACTCAAGTCCTACAGTTGGCCCTGCAGGACCTGCCCGGATCCCTCCATATCTGCAGGTTTTGAAGACTGAGAATATTGTATTTTCTGTTTGCTTGGAAAAACTGTGCAGGTAGGGCTGGGTATGGTGGCTCATGCCTGTAATCCTCACACTCTGGGAAGCAGAGGTGAGAGGATCCCTTAAGCTCAGGAGTTTAAGCCCAGCCGGAGCAAAGGGAGACCTCACCATCTCTACTAAAAATGGAAAACTTAGCTGGGCATGGTGGGGGATGCCTGTAGTCTCAGCTACTTAGGAGGCCGAGGCAGGAAGTTTGCTTAAGCCCAAGAGTTTGAGGTTGCTTCGAGATTGACACCGTGACAGTCTAGCTTGGGCAACAAAAAGAGATTGTCTCAAAAAAAAAAAAAAAAATCCATGGATAAGTGGACCAGCACAGTTCAAACCCGCATTGCTCAAGAGCCAAACTACAGTTGACTTTATCCTACATGAACTTGGAGTTGGCCAGCCAGCCCTGGGAAGATGTTCAGGATAGCTGAACGATGAGAAGTCCAGTGAGGACAGGGGAGAGAGACTTTGCTGATTAGGAGGTCCCTGAGAAATGGCACAGAAATGGATGTGGGGACTGGCAGCCCCCCACCCCCGGGAGGCAGGCAGCTCAGCCTGGCCACAGCAGCACTCGCCTGTTGTTACAGAGGAGAGGTTAATTAACTTGCTTAAAGTCTCACAGGTAAGAGCAGAAGAACTGAGAGGTACGAAGCCCATTTTCTTTTCCCACACCACCTCTCTTCCTGCTGCTGTTTAAAATCTACCCTTCAGGGACAAAAGGTTTGTGCTGGGTCATTTGCACTTTACTGTTAATTTAAACCAGTACTTTGGCTCTCCTGGGGCAGTTTGAATTCTAGGCCTGGTTTTGGGGAACTGAAATGGAAGGTGTTGACCTGTGTTAATGGAATCACGGGCAGCCCAGCAGGAGGATGGTACCGGAGGGGAGGGAAGTCCTTGAAACCCCAGCACCCCCAGACAGACAGGCTGAAGCTGTTTAGCAACCAAGCATCACAAAGGGACGGGAGCAGGTGGGGAAAGTGCTGTCTTTATCACCCAGAAGTAGGCTCCTCTTACAAGCCAGTTAGGTTTAATGAGAAAATGTAGGCCTCCAGGCCCGAAGGTGGAGGTAACAGGATCCTCTGAAATATTCAGACTTAGAAAATTGGATGTGGTTTAATTGCCTGAGAAGTTATTCAAGACTTGCCCCCCTCTGGCCCTGGTGGAGCCTGAGATGGCTGATGGGCGAGGATGGAGGTGGGGGAGGGGGCAGGTTAAACCCAATAGCTCTCATCATTCTACAGTTTAAGATCATTAGCGAAGTCCCAGATGCATATGGCCAGGAAGAAAATAAGATTCACCGCATCCAGTGTCTTAGTAACTCCTAATCAGAAGAGACCACGCTGCCTCTCTCCCATGGTGCTAACTGTGTTTAGACCAGGCAGGCCCCTGACTTGCCACCCCAGCCTTGCCACTGCCCCCTCCCCATTACCTCCTCACTCACCTGCCTGGCCCCTGGGGGCTGCACAGGCTCCCCCCCCATCCTTCCTTCTGAAATCCTCCAGCTCGGCTCCAACCTCAGCCCTCCTTGACTTCTCAGGTCCCAGAGGAGGGGGCAGCATGGTTTTTGTCCTCCACCAGTCTTTTCCTCATCCATTCATCGAGGGCACATGTATCAAGTACCCTGTGTTAGGGCAGGCATGGGGAATGCAGTGAACCAAATGGCCACCATTCCCTGCCTCTCAAGGAGCTTCCATGGAAAAGCTCTTCTTCCTCCACTCCAGTCGGGAATTACACAGAGGACGGTCCTGGGACCAGAGGACAGAGTCCTTGTGGGCTGGTTTGGAAATGGGAAGAGGAAGCTGGAGGAGTCCTGAGTTTAATCCTTGGCGAAAGACCCCTCCACCTGGGGCTACAGCCCTGTGACTTCCAGGGGGCATCTTGGGTTTGGTGTGGGACACAGGGGTTACCCCACACTTCCTGGCTCAGAGACAGTGAGATTCCATGAGCCTTTTTGGACACCAAACCAGGACTTGTGAAGACATCTAGTTAAACACAGATGACATCAGAAACTTGGGCGTTCTTCATCGCTTAAACGAAACCCAGATTGTGAAGTGCGAGGGAGAAAGACTCAGAACGATCTGGCCAGGATTTGGCCCACATGCCAGAAGACTGACTCAAGGCAAGGAACAGATTCCACCGGCCCCCAGCAGTCCCTCAGCTCTTAGTAAAAATGTCAAAACAGGCGAAAGTGAATCCTCGTTGGCAGAGGCAACATCATTTCCCCAGGGATGTTCAGAATTACAGCATCTTAGTGGTAGAGGGGAAACTTAATGGTCAGCAAGGGCTCTGAGGTCTGACAAATACTTAGGGGAGCATCAGCTTCAGACTCTGTGTCTTTGGGCTTCTCCCCTTTTCTGTAAAAGAAGACCAGGTACCACCATCCAGGGCTCCAAAGGTGCTTATGAAGACTTAGCATAGTGCCTGGCTCAGCGTAAGTGCTGACAAAGTGGTAGCTCTTATTCTAACAATTGTTGCTGCTTAATCCAATTCCATAGCAATACCAGCTTCCCCCCTAAAGGCGCCTCCTGCCCATTTTTAAAAGTTGCCAGGCCATGACTCCCTGAATAACTTTGTTTAGTGAAGCACTCAACTCCCACCTCTTTCACTGAGGACCTTGAACAAATTACTTAAGTTAGCTAATGGTCACAAAGGTGACATCACTCAACCTTTCAGTGCCTCAGTTTCCTCAGCTGGGAGATGATAAGGATGATGTACCTGCCCCATACCATTATCACAAACTTAATTAGGTAAATTATCATACAGAGACACTTAGAAGGGAGCCCAATACAAGCAGGTGCCCAATAATAAGCTGTTATTAATGTAACTTCCATCCCTTGGTTTAACCTTATTCTCTCAAACCTTATTTGTTTTAAATCTCAATAAACTATCTTGACAATACCAGTGAACCAACCACCAACCACCAGCCACCCCCTGGAACTGGGACTGACTTCAGAGGCACGCACCCTGTGCCCTTGACCAGAACCCCCTCTCCAAGGGCCCCACCCTGGGCTCAGTGCTCCACAGTCTCCAGCTTGAAGTTCTTAATAACTTTTGAACAAAGGGCCCTGCAATTTCAATGTGCACTGCCCTTGCAAATTCTGTAGCTGGTCCTTCCTAGAACAGTGGCGTCCCTGGTCTGTGCCTTCATACCTGAGCAGAGCTGAGCGGGGCTGCCCTCAGCAGAGCCTGGTCCTCCTTCTGACCCTGCCTTCCCCTGCATAAAGCAGGTGGGTGGGCTTGGGCTTGGCTGTCCTCATTGCCCCCACCCCTCCTCTCTGTGTCCCCTGGTCCTCACCCACCCCTCCACCTCTCCCTGCTCCTTTCTGCTTGGCAGTCAAGCTCAGAACTGTTTGCCCAGGGGCTCACCTCGGTTGCAGGCATACCACAGCCTGGGATGTGAGCCCAGGACATGGTCCAGAGGGAGCTTGGTGGGAGTGGGCAGCTACATTCTCCTGGGGCTCTGGAATGCCATGGAGACCTCCAGGCTCCTCTCCTCCTCCTCAGGGTGTTGGTGGAAGGGCTTCAATGACCTTTTTGTTGGCTTGCAGTGGCAAGAAGGGACAGCATCTTTGGCAGATTGGAAACCCCATAAAGGTTGTAGAGTAAGAATTCCAGTTTCCTCACCTAGACCTGAAGTGTGTGTTAGCAAAGGGTTCCTAATGGGGGAGCCTGAGTGAAGGAAGGGGGCGGTCTGAGGGCTTTGCCAAGGAAATCAAGAATAATCTATTAGCACACCTCACAGTGGAGAGCTTGCACACCCTCATTTCCCTGAGGACATGTCCCCAAGGTCATCTATCCTCTCCTTTCTCCTGTCTCTAAGAAGATAAAACTGCATTAATGCTCAGCAAACAGAATGTCCACCAGGAATTTTTTGGTCCTGCTTGCTAGGTAAGAAAATCTACAGGAGAAAGGAAATGGATTCAAGATGAAAGAAGGCGGCATGTGCTTAAAGATGCAGAAAACGTGCTAAATGTTGGTGTTTGGGGAAGACTCATGTCCCTCAAATGGAAGAAAGGCACCGACTGGACTAAGGGCACAAGCTGCCTGTGTTGTCGTCTCTACAGCACAGCGGTGACTGCCACAGTGAGAAGAGCAGGTCAACCCAAGCGCTGCTGAGACCTGGGCTCTGGGGAATCCCCAAGGCTGAGGTCCTTCAAGACGGCCCCAGTGAAGGGGAAAATAAGGCCTCGGAATTCCTTTCATGCTGCTTACCTACAAGGCCCCTGGGTTCTTGCAGAGCCTAAGACTCCTAAGAACGCAGATGGGATGGCGGGATAATCCTTCTTCCATTTCACACTGAGTGAACTCGCTTTTAGCTGGAAGAACTGCTGCCCAGGGCACACTCTAGGCCTGCCTCCTTTAATTAGCACCAGGGTGACACAGGCTGTGATCTGTCCCCAGGGACATCACTGAGTGTCAGCCCACATGAAGGGCAGGAGTGTCCCAGGCTCCTGGGCCTGCTCCAGCCCCCAGAATCTGCTCCATGAGAGCCTAGAGGCTTGAACGGGGGTCTCAGTGGCTAGTGACAGTCTTCAAGCCCAGCACACTTCACTGACATGGGCCCTGTCGACAGCCAAGACTATCCTTGCTGGAATGTTTACTCAGCCACCATGGAGAGCAAGAAACGCAGCTGTTGCAGGCATACCACACCCTGGGATGTGAAACCGGGACATGGTCCAGAGGGACCTGGGTCGGGGTGGGCAGCTACATTCCCCCAGGGAGCTTTCGGCTGGGGATGTTAAGTTGGCAAGTTCACCCTGGGGCTCTGGAATGCCATGGAGACCTCACTCTGCAAGAGTGGTGGTGAAGATGGAGAACCTCAACTCCTGACAGACTTTGGGGCAGTGGCAAGAAAAGACATGGCTTGGCCACAAGGACACAGCTGGGGTCTTGACCTTGCACCCCCTCCCTGGTTGAGTGTGGATAAGCCACTCCCCCTTCCTCAGCCGGCTTCCTCCTTCCTAATTCTGAGGATCTGCAGCCAGCAGCTTCCTAAGGGAGCCTCCATCTCTGGGTTTTGATGATTTGAGTTCATGGTGTCCTGAGTTGTGGACAGCATGGGAGATGAGGAAGCTGCGGAGAACTGACTGGTGATTTCCCCCAAGAGTCGGCTGCTGGGGAAGTTCCCGCTACGGTGAATAGCCAGGGCCCCAGGTGGCAGCTGTTGCTGTAGGATTAGTTGAAATTCTGTAGCAGGAGGCAAGATGGGCTCATTAGACTTACCTGTGTAAATTGGGACCTTTCACCATGGAGTGTCCTAAGGAGGGGAGGGAGGGTGGAGAAGGCAGCCCCGCAGGCCGGGAGCCCTGCATCTATCTGTAGGCCGGGCTGACACCAAAATGAGGCTGGAGCAGCATATTTAATGACACGGAAAAATGTTCAGTGATAAGGTAAAAAAAAAAAAAAAAGCAGGTTATAAAAAGCAGCATATGTACGACGATCCTCTTATTATAGGGAAGAAATATTTCCCTCTAAAAGTACAGACACACACAAAGGCGCGCACACACGGAAAGGCCCTAAAATTCAAGGCTATTGGGATTTCCTGAGGTTTTTGTTTTTTTCTTTGTGTTTTCCTGCATTTTCCAAGCTTTTTGTAATCCTTTAGAAAATATTTTGTTCACAGAAACCTTGGGGAACTAACCTGGCTAATACGCTGGCCTCATAAACATAGCTTCCTCCCAGGGGTAACCTTGCTGGTGACCCTGATGAGGGCCCAGCTCTTAGGCTGCCATGTCTTAATTTATGCACACCCATGGAGGTTTAGCATTTCAGTATTGAAAGACTTAGGGGGATAATGTGATTGGAAAGGAGAAACTGAAGTTACATTTAAAATAAATAATGTCAATCATCCACATTAAAAAAAAAGTGGGAAGGACTGGAACCTCCTCAATCCTCTCCTTGGGGTCGGTCCTTGGGCATCTGGCACTTTCTGGCCTCATCTCTCTCCCTGGGCACAGATGATTGGACCAAGGATGATCAGCTGACTCGGTTGCAGCCAATCCAGAAGCCAGCTTATCCCCTATGCAAAAAAGCAGAGTAAGGGCCCTGAGGAGTCACCTGGTGCAAGTCTGGAGAAGGTAGAAATAATTATTAAAATGAATAAATGAATGATGGGGAAAAGCAGAGCTGTGGGGTTTTAAAGGGTTATAGAGATTAGAGGAAGGAGAAGCCAATGGTAACAAGAAAGCACAGAGGAAAAGTGAGAGCGAGCAGAGTTGCTACTTCTTGGTTTGAGTTCCTTCAAAAGCAGACGCTGAGATAACGACTTGAGTGCATATAGTTTATCTGGGAAGTGGTCCCAGGAAACTCCAGTAGAGGAGTGGGGAGGCGACACGGGGAAGAGCAGGCAGCCAATAAGTAGTATGTGACTGAGTTAGCCACAGAAGTCAGTGACTGGAGCTCACTCCGGGAGCAAACTGTGTAATACGCATACCTCAAAATTATCCCTAGCCAAGAGCTAAGGGAGTTGGGACGTTTCTAGCAACTCCCTGGAGGCCGTGGTTGAGGGTTGCTTTTATAGGTTTGATTTCCTAACATTTTATCCTTGTGCTTGTGGAAGGAGCTGCCTTCCGTGGCTCCAGAGAAAAATCCCCTGGGCACAGAGATGCAGATACACTGACAGCTGGAATTAGAGGCACAATGAAAGCCCTGAGAAGACAAAGGAGAGGCCCTGGGAGTTGTCTGCCTCACTGAGAGGGAAGCGCCACAGACAGCTGGACCCTGAGGCCATCTGGGATGGGCAGAGTGGTCAGCCTCTGCGTGCATTTTTTTTTTTAATAGCTCCTTGGTTTTTCAGATTCATTACTATAAGCCCCCTAGACTTGAAGTGGAGTAAGTCCTACTAGAACATTAACATGGAATAGGGCGGGAGTCACCCCTTTTCTCCAGGACTCTACACCCTCCCTGGCTTCCCACAGGGAAAGAACTGGTCTATATTATCTATGGTTTAGAAGTCTTAACAGATAAAGTCACCTTGGATTGATTCTCGAATAATTCAGAGTTTAGATTACGTACGTGATGAGGCCCCTCACCCTCAGTGACTGTGCTAAGGAACTACACTAGTTTCCCAGGCACAGGCTGAGAAGCCCCGAGAGGCTCCTATGCTGGTCTACCCTCAGCTCCACCACTGTGGCCACTTATCGCACACACTGAGTCCTCTGCCAGGCACTGCACCAGAGACACGTCAGAGGACCTCATGTCCAGTAGGGGGCAGACAAGTACACCAAGGATTTCCCCAAAATGTGGCAATTGTTAAAATGCATCTGTGTTTATGGTAGTGGGGGAGCATGAAGGCAGAAGAAATGAATTCTGCTCATGGGAGTTCTAGAAGGCTTCAGAGAAGAGGTCGCTTGGGAGCTGGATCTTGAGGGATGAGTGAATGTTTACCAGGTGGGGAGGCTAGGGGAGACAGCAGGGGAGGCCAATTCAAGTGGGGAGTATGGTTAAGCAAAAGCCCTGGGCTCAGAGAGCCCAGCTGACTTGGAACACTGACAGAGACAGCAAAGGCAAAAAGGGGGATGAGACTAGAGAAGCCCCCACACTGGTTGTGAAGCCCTTCGTGTGTTGGTCTGAGTGTGAATGCATTCAGTGGTCATGGAGACCCACGGGAGGTTGCCTATGGGAACTATAAAGCACAAAAGCCCTGGCAGGGAGTGTTCTTAGGGACACTTTCTCATCAGAACCCCAGATAAAGCAGGGCACTGAGCAAACACCACAACCGAAGGTTCTTTTCTAACATTCACGGAGGAGCTGCCGTGTGTGCATCCCACTAATGAGGCACTGCGGGAACGAGAATAATTTTCAACCCCTGACCCCTAGATAATGTCACTTCAAAATAAGTGGAGAAAGAAAATGGGTAGGCCTACAATTAGAGAATAACTGCGGCGAGACGGGAAAATACAAGTGCTATTTTAAGATCTAGAAGAGGAGTTCTGAGGACAAAATTAGTCTTTGTTCAGCAGAAGGTTGCACAAAGCATCCAGACCGGGTTGAATAGTGTCTCTCTCCAATCCATGTCTACGGGGAATCTTAGAATGAGTTTATTTGTAAATAGGGCAGATGTGATCAAGTTCAGGATTAGGATCAAGTGAAGAATGGATTAGGACAGACCCTGAATCCAATGAGACTTCCATCCTTATAAAGAGAGGGAGATCCAGGGACACACAGACATACATATGGGAAAAACGCTATGCTGCTTTGGAGGCAGAGCTGGGAGCGATGTGACTGCAAGACAGGAAATGACAGGGACTCCCCACAGTTCCCAGAGATGAGGAAGGACAGTTCCCTCAATCCCTCAGGAGGACCATAGCCTTGCTGACATCGTGATTCAGGCTTCTAGCTTCCAGCACTGAGAGAGAATAAATCTGTGTTGCTTAAAGCCACCCGGTTTGTGGTAACTCGTCACAGCACCCCTGGCAAATGAACATACTATTCGAAAAAGAAAAAAGGTTTCTGGACAGACTGCGCCGGAAAGAAAGAGGCAGAACAAAGAGAAGGCTGTGCTCTGCTTGAGAAAATGAAGCGAAGCCACAGTGGAGGGGTGGGGACCCTGGAAGGTAAGGGGAAGAAGGGGGAGACCCCCGCAGTGGGGACCCCGTGCTTCAGAACACACAGCGAAGGTGCGTTCACCACGGATGTGGACAGCTGAGGGGCTTCCGAGAAAACAAAGTCTAATTTGTTTGCTGAATGTTAGGTGGTGGAGTAAAGGACAGTCATGCTCCCTTCTTGTCCCCAAAGCCACCCTCGAACACCGGGGAGAATAGAAACCATCACATTCTTCTTTGCTGCATCATGGCCACCCTCTGTAACCCGCACTATGATATGGGAAGAAGAGAAATTGAAAGAGGAGTGACCAGCCCCGAGGCAGAAGCCGGGAGGGTGCCTGGGTGCCTGAAAGGGGGACAGTGAAGAGAACGGAGATCATTGGCTCCGTCTGGCGTGGGCGGCACTGAGTACGCACAAAGGGAAGGTGGGGCTCTCGGGTGGACAGGACATCTCTGAAGAAGTGAGTGAGCAGCAGCCGGACCTCCCAGGTCCCACTGTTGTTAACTACCCCAACCCCACCTCTCCAGCTCTAGCAAAGCTATGATATATACATTAAAAAAGAAAAATGGGGCTCGGCGCCTGTGGCTCAATCGGCTAAGGCGCCAGCCACGTACACCTAAGGTGGCGGGTTCGAATCCCCAGCCCAGGCCGCCAAACAACAATGATGGCTGCAACCAAAAAAATGGCCAGGCGTTGTGGCGGGGGCCTGTGGTCCCAGCTACTTGGGAGGCGGAGGCAGGAGACTCGCTTGAGCCCAGGAGTTGGAGGTTGCTATGAGCTGTGATGCCATGGCACTCTACCCAGGGGGATAGCTTAAGGTTCCGTCTCAAAAAAAAGAAAAAAGAAAAAAAAAAAGAAAAATGGGACCAGGTACAGAGGCTCATGCCTATAATCTCGACACCTTGGGAGGTTGAGGCAGAAGGATCAAGAGCCCAGGAATTTGAGGCTAGCTTGGGTAACAATGTGATACTGTATCTACAAAAAAGTTTTTAAAAACCAGCCAGGCATGGTGGCTTGTACTGGCTGTCCAACTATTGGGGAGGCTGAGGTGGGAGGATCACTTGAGCCCAGTAGTCAGAGGCTGTAGTGAGCTGTGATCACACCTCTGCACTCCAGCCTGGGCAACACAGTGGGACCATGTCTAGAATCAAATCAAATTAAATTAAATTAAATTCTAAAGAAAATGGATAAGAGATGCCCTGGACTCAAGGGCGCCCAGTGCTAAGGAAGGCAGGGCTGAGATGCTGAACTAAAAACAGGGGGAAATAAAGATGAGCTGAATGGTGGTATCTCCACCAGACCAAGGCTGAGTGAGTCTCCTGTTCCAATCTCTCTTTGTGTTGGGTTTCCAGGGCAAGGAGCCCCACCACTGCCAACTAGATGACCCCTGGACTAGGCCAGCAGTTTTTGTACCTATCACTGGGCCCAAGATTTTGACTTACCCTAAACTTACCCCAATGCCCACTCCCTTAGGCCCAGCTTGTAAGTCTGGACTCTGCTCCCTCCTAACCCTTTGTGAACCCTGGGATGTGCCAGCTGGTAACTTAAAACACCAGCAAGATAAAGCTTTGCATTGAAATTTCGGACAGGGACCCTCCTTATCCTTTGATGTTCACAACACAAACAGACCATCAAAGGGTATAATATTTACCTTAGCCCCTGAGCTCCTTTAAAGAGAAAATAGTCCAATGTAAAAATGCATCATTTCTAATGAGAGCCTTTGCCAGGCTGGGGATACTGTGAAATGTACTCATCCCCACCTCCCCTGCCTCAGAGCCAGGCTTACCCCTGCCCCACCCACTGTTCCACTGCTTCTTCCCTCAGACCCACTTGGGTGACACAGCTGGGACCCTTAGGAGACAAGCGTGGGGTGTGTGTGTTTATTTTCTATTGTTTCTAAGATATTTCCAATTCCCAGCAGAGACTTTCTCCACTGCCTAGAACCTCTCCAGGCCAAAGTCATCTTCTAATTAGTCAGGACGTGACAGGCCATGCCACTGTAAAGGGATACACCCCCAACTCTCAGAGGCTTGACCCAATAAAAGTTTCCTTTCCACTTACATTATCTGACACCAGCTGAGCTTTTCTTCTCCTCCCTGAAGTTATGCTACCCTGGGACTATGGCCCCCAAGGTCACTGTGTCCTTGTGTGAGAGGAAGAGGGGTGGAATGGGCACACGGGCTCTGAATTGCTTTGTCTAGTAAGCGAGTGGCACCGCCATTTCTGCTCACAGCCCATAGACCCTCTATCGTCCAGGAAGCCCTGGATCCCTGGTGTGGCTCAGGAAACAGACACTGCCTTCACGGGGTTGCCCTGGAGCCCCCAGTAAGATCAGTGTTGTGGAGGGGTGCTGTGAATTTTTCATTTGCCCCTCAGATCTTCTGTCCTTTTGGGACCTAGAATCTACATTTCTCTGCCCTTTGATTTTTGATGGGGTTCAGTCAGTGGAAAACGAATACCAGAAAGTCACCAGCAGGGATGGGAAGTTGGAGGAGCAAAGAAAAAAAGGTTCTGTCCCCTACTCTCTCCCTGTGGGCCTGGGGGTGGCAGTGGTACCCGCCCCGGCCTCAGTGCCTGCGGCTGTCACCAGATTCCACCAACTCGGCTTCCTTCTAGCCTCTAGCCTGTGAGACCATCCTTTACCGGTTCCCTTAACTCCACCCCACCCTCTGAAAATAGTGTCTTCATCAGCTTCTTTCCCCTGGCATTTGAATGAACCATCTTTGGAATGGATCAGGAAGCAGGACACTTCCCCAGTGCCACCCTAATGATAACACCCATCAACACAGATGGGGCAGTGATGGACACTGAGAACCAGTCTAGGTTTTTTTCCTATATTTGCAATTTTATTTTATTGATTGATTAATTGATTGAGACAAGATCTTGCTCTGTTGCCAGGGCCAGAATACAGTGGCACCATCATAGCTCAGTGCAACCTCAAATTCCTGGGCTCATGTGATCCTCCTGCCTCAGTTTCTTGAGTAGCTAGGACCATAGGCACTTGCCACCATGCTGGCCTAATTTTTCTAATTAGAGTCCCGTGGCATTAGCCTAGCTTACTGCAGCCTCCAGCTCCTGAGCGCAAGTGATCCTCCTGTCTCAGCCTCCCAAGTATTTAGGACTACAGGTACCTGCCATGACATCTGGCTAATTTTTCTATTTTTAGGAGATAGTGGGTCTCATTCTTGCAAGGGCTGGTCTCAAACTCTTGGCCTCAAGCAATCTTTAAGCACACTGACTTCCCAATGTGCTGGGATTACAGGCGTGAGCCACCACACCTTGCCTATACTGGCAAGTTTAATCCTAATGATCAATTTTTAGATACAGAAACCAAGAAACAGAGAGGGTGAGTAACTTGCCTAACATCCTGGAGCTGTGAATGAGCGTGCTTGGACTTGAACCCAAGGCCAGCTCAGAGGCCTTGCTCTTGCCTTCTGTTTCCCTGTGCCACGTTCCAACCCACTAGCCGGAGAACAGACCCTTATGCGTGTGGGAATGAGCCCAGCTTCACAGGCGCTCACCACCACCCCCAACCCCCCAGTGTTCCTTTGGCCTTTATCTCCTGGTTTCATGGATTACTCTGGCCCCCAGATCCCAAACTTCTAGAATAGTTCTCTGCACCTCTTTCCAGTGTGGACCTCTGCTAGTTCATGGTTAAAGAATACTGTTTGTTGTTGTTGTTCTTCCCCAGTTCAGCAAAGTGTTGCTTTTTGTTATGGGTTGAAATCCATTCCCCCCCACCCCCCGCCAAAATACGTTAAGTCCTAAGCCCAAGTATTTCAGAATTTGCCTTTATTTGGAAATGGGGCTTTGCAGATGTAATGGGGTAAGATGAGGCCGTAGTGGAGTAGGGTGGGCCACTAATCCGGTGGGACCAGTGTCCTCATAAAGGGAAACTTGGACACAAAGACAGATGGATGCGGGGAGAGGCCGCATGAAGATGGAGGCAGACATCGGAGTGACACACCCACCAGCCAAAGGCTACCGAGGGCTGCTGGTTAAGACCAAAGTCGGGGAGAGGCAGAGAACAGATTCTTTCTCGGCTAGGAAAAACCCAGCCTGCTGCTGCCTTGATTTCATTCAGATTTCCAGCCTGTGAGGCAATAAATGTCTATCATTTTAAGCCACTCATCGGTTTGTGGCACTTGCTACAGCACGCCTGAGGGAGGGAACACACCCTTCCTTGCCATGGTATCCACAGCTCTCCTTACCTCTGCACCCCCCTTGGCCTCCTTGCCCTCCCCATGGGGGCCCAAGCAAATTCCCACCTTACTGCCCTTGCACCCACCGAACTGTCTTTCTGGAGTAATTTCCTGCTACATGTTCACACGGCCCTTTCCTTAATAACACATTCTGATGGGGTCGAATGTTTTAAGAAACACACTCACCCTTTAGAGACTTTGTCCCTCTGGGAAATTAACTAAATTCTGCCCCATATAAAGGCAATACCTATAAAAATCAATACAAATGCTTGCTGGAAGAAGGCCAGCCTACTGCAAACACATAGCCGAGGGGTACAGAAGCTGAGCCCCACTGGACTGGCCTCCCACCTCCGCTTTTCTGATTGTCCCTGTGCCACTGCTTGTCGGGAGCTGACTGCCAGGATGGGAACCTTGAATATTAACCTATAATGTGTCTATCAGAAAAGCCTTTAGCCTCCGGAATTTGTAAAGAGAAGCCAGTAGTGAATATCTTGGTACATTTGGAAAACACAAAACCCTTAAGAAACAGACAGACCTGGGCAGGGCTGTCCATAGCAAGGGAGCAGGGTTAGAGGCCGTGAGTCAAGCCGAGAAGAACAAACCCAACGTTGGGGACATGCAGGACCACCGGGAGGTCCCACCTCACCCAGGTTAGCCTGGCTACTGTAAACAAACAAACAAACAAAAACACGACAAAAACCAGAAAGTAAGTGTTTGCAAGGATATGGAGGGATAGGAATCATTGTGCACTATGTGCTCTCGGTAAGAAGGTAAAATGATGCAGCTAGTGTGGAAAATATACAGCAGTTCCTCAAAAAATTACACAAAGAATTATCACATAATCCAGCAATTGCATTCCCGGGTATATCCCCCAAATAATTGAGAGCAAGGTCTCAAGGTCTCTGGTCCATAGCAGCATTATTTATAATAGCTAAAAGTAACCCAACGGACCATCAAAGGATGAATGGATTAAAAAATATGGTGTGTACATACAATGGAGTATTATTTAGTCTAAACAGGAAGGAAATTCAGATCTGTGCTATAAGATGGATGTAACTTGAGGGCATCAGACTAAGTCAGTGGTTCTCAACCTTCCTAATGCTGCAATATATTTTTATTGTTAAAAAGGGGTCATGATCCACAGGTTGAGAACCGCTGGACTAAGTGAAATGAGCTAGTCACATAATGACAGATACGGTACAATCCCACTTAGTGAGGTACACAGAGTAGCCACAAGCACAGACACAGGAGTAGAATGGTCACCAGGGGCTGGACAGGAGGGGCACAGGGAGTTGTTCAATGGGCCCCACATTTCGGTTTTCAAGATGAAAAGAAATTTAGGGATGAGTTACATGGCAATGTAAATGCATGTAACACTGCTGGAGAATACATGTAACAATGAGAGCTAGAAAAAGCATTTAAAGATCAATAAAAATGAGAGTACATTTTATTACATGCATATTTCACCCCTGCATCCTTCCATAGGCAGCTCTGAAAGACATCGATATTGTTTTCATAAAACCACAATGAACTACAATCAAGATTCCACCTACCAAAATTCATAATAATTATGAGCATTGTGTTACGAGCAGTTTATGAGAGAGTTTCTCCATTTGTCTCAGAAGTGCTCCTTATACAGAGTTTGTTCAAAAAGATTCACATATTACGTTTGGTTGCTATGGATTTTCAGTCTTTTAACCTTGAACACCTCCACTGTCATCTTTATTTCACACCACTGACTGGGAGAAATTGGGTTAGAGGTCCTGTCGAATTACACACCCTCAGTTTGTGTCTTTGCCTCCTTGTGGTACCATGTAGGTTGCTCTCCTTGTCCCCTCCTTCCTGCATATTCCCTGGGCATTGGAGTCAGCTCCCAGAACACGACTGGCATTTCTGCAGAAGCACCTCCTGGCCGGGTGTGGTGCCGCATACAGCATTACAGCAGGGGACGTGCGGTGTCCTACACGCAGTGATGCTAAGGCTCATTGTTGGTCTCGGTAGTGACAGTCCCATCTTTTCATTGTCAAATTTCTCAGCAATCTTTCATCTAACGTGCTCATCCATTGATAACTATCGTCTGAGTCTTTCCTTAGGCATTGTGAAATGGTGATTTTTCTAGTCTTTTCTTTCCTCCCATGATTTTCAGGCAGAAGTCGCCTGTTTTTGACATCCAGAGAACCCATCTTATACACAGGTCTTTGCTCTAAATGATTTAAGACTATTTCCAAAATTTAAATTCACCCTTAAAAGACCTTAATTTTCTGCCGTGGAGGAAATCCCCCAAACTGTGCCTTGGACTCCTAAAGAAAGTCTAAGAAGAGAAAGTGTAGGTCCCTGACTGCCTGGGGTGCCTGATCGTTGAACATGTAACTTCTAAAATTCTGCCTAAATCAGAAATCAGTTGTATTATTTTATCACCATACCCTCTTATGCGTGTATGAGGTCGGACAATTAAGTTCACAAACTTGCCACCATATGCTTAAGTTGGCAGCACTGTATAAACAACTCAGTGAGGTTTCATAACCTCGGTATATCAGTGTCTCACAGCTGTATTCATGTTGACATGTGGTGGTGTCTTGCTGAGTGGCATTCATTATTAGGTGTTTGTGTGTGTCTTTGTGAGAATGTTAGAGCTTAAATTAGAGCAATGAACAAATAGTAAATTTTTTGTTAAATTTAGCAAGAATGGAAGTAGAATCACAGATATGTTAGTCCAAGTTTATGGGGATAATGCCAGGAAGAAAACAGCAGTGTACAAATGGATTAAACATTTTTCTGAGTGGAGAGAAAGTGTCACTTATGAGGAGAAGCCAGGGTGGCCAGAAACCAGCAGAACTGATGAAAAGATTGCAAAAATTCATCAAATTGTGTGTCAAAATCATCAGCTGACTGTGAGAAGCACAGCAGACCAAGTAAACATTGACAGAGAAAGAGTTAAGAAAATCTTAACTGAAAATCTTGGCATGAGAAAGGTGTGGCTCTTGCATCATGGCAATGTACCAGTTCACATAGCACTGTCTGCAAGGGAGATTTTAACCAGCAGACAATAAACTGTGTTGAAACACCCTCCCTACTCATCTGGTCTGGCCCCCAATGACTTTTTTCTTTGCTGAAAGATAAAGGGAATATTGAAAGGACATTTTGATTCATTTAGGACATCACAAACAATACAACAGCTCTGATGGCCATTCCAGCAAAAGAGTTCCAGAATTGCTTTGAAGGGTGGACTAGGGGCTGGCACTGGGGCAGAGCTTCCCAAGGGGAATACTCAGAAGGTGACCATAGTGATATTCAGCAATGAGATATGTAGCACTTTTTTCTAGGATGAGTTCATGAACTTAATTGTTAGACCAGTATATACACATGCAAATATTACAAAACACATCAAGAGTTTAAGTCTTGATTTAATGCAGGATATACCACAGGTGACATTATTTCAATGCTTCTGGCTCTGCAACACCTGCTTCCAGCAAGGCCAGGTGCTATGGTGACCTAGGAGCTGCTAAGAAGTCCAGGAGGACAATGGCCTGAGCAACACATCCCCTGAGGCAGTCTCCTCCTCCCTTCAGAAAGGAAGCTGAGGTGGCACCCCTAGCTCAGCAGCTACGGCGCTAGCCACATACACTGAGGCTGGTGTCAACAATGACAACTGCAACAAAAAAATAGCCAGGCAGGGGTGCCTGTAGTCCCAGCTACTTGGGAGACTGAAGTAAGAGAATGGGTTAAGCCCAAGAGTTGGAGTTGCTGACCTGTGATGCCACAGCATTCTACCAAAGGTGACATAGTGAGACTATCTCAAAAAAAAAAAGGAAGGAAGCCGAGAACAAGGCTTTGAGGGAATCTGTGTTCTAACACTCCTCTTGCTCATAACCTTTCCTGGATTTGTCAGAGCGAAGGCCCTGGTCTTTCTTTCCTCCCTGCTAGCACACGGATGAGAGTAAATGTCCAGGGATCACCAGTGGCTGGAAGGAAACAGGCTCC
Organism: Galagoides demidoff; assembly: GCA_963574575.1. Classification (NCBI taxonomy): domain Eukaryota; kingdom Metazoa; phylum Chordata; class Mammalia; order Primates; family Galagidae; genus Galagoides; species Galagoides demidoff. The sequence goes on from CAUYQV010116416.1 coordinate 69,639, forward strand.
AGAATGTCCCCTGCTGCGGTGGCCCTCACTTCTATTTGTCTACTTGACACCCTTTTGCTCATCTCGAAGCTGTTTGCCTGGGATTAACCTGGCAGAAAGGAAGCTGTCATTTTATTTTTACTTCGGCTAAAAAAAAAAAAAGTCAATCTCAGAAACAAATCAATTCTAAATCCCATAAGACCTGAAACTGTGAGAATTGGAAGGGGTGTGTGAGACCATCTAGGCCATGAGACCATGAATTTATTGCTCTGAAAAGGACTTGAGAGCCCTAGCACCAATTCTCTATTGGTGTATGTGGAAACTGAGGCTCCAGGTGATAGAGTGATGTGCCTAGGATCCCACAGTAATGTTGAGCCTTGAAGCTGGGTCTCCCCGGTAGATTGTGAGCCCCCTCTTGCACACTTCATACAGCAGGACAGAGAAGTCCAGGGGGTCCTGTGATTTGTCCAAGGTGGAGGGAGTGCACAGTGGATCGGGTTCCAGGCCAGGTACAGAATCCTCACCACACTGCTTCCACAATGAGTGGGCGTGTCCCCAGTGCTATTCTTCATATGCCATGCAACTGTTTCCCACAGAGAAGTTCTTTCTGTGTTGTAAATATTCAGCATTTTTCATTATAGCTAATTTATCTCCTAATGGGTAAAATTTACTCACTGTGCTTTTTAAGAAAAATATTGGCTCTGTCAAAATATCCTCCAGATGAAACAACAATTCCAGATTCTCCCCAAATATGTCCTTCCCTTGCCACATAAAGTGAGAAGGACATGAAATGGAGAGTCTGGAGGCCCAAGGTCCAGCCCTGGCCCTTCACCCCCAGCTGAGTGACCTTGGCTGAGCCCCATGGCCTTCCTGGCTTTAGGTGCCTCCTATGTAGAATGAAGGGGTTAGACTAATTCAAGGGTTTCCAAATGCGCTTACTCTGAAAACCTCTGCTATTAAAGATTGCTTCAAATACCAAAGCCCTTGATTAATTAATGAGTTGTCTCCTTTCTTTGTAAAAATTAATCACACGTCCATGACTGTAATAGCTTTTGATCAGAATAATATGCTACAAGGAGGTGAGAGGCCTCCAGCCCCGCGGGGAATGCTAACATTTAGCCCACGTGGTTTTGTCACAGGTAAATGGATGAGTTCTCTCTGGCGACTGGAATGCTGAGAGCACTTCTGAGGTCTCCATTACCACTTTTGTGCAATGCTATCTACAACCCACCCCAAGAAGTCTTAGGGTCTACTGGGCTACAGGATTTCCCTGGTCCATCTGGTTCTACACTCTTTGCAGGGCAAATCCTACAAGTTTCCTCAGGGGTAAATATTTGAGGTTTCACCTACTGGTCAATCAATCTTAAAGCCTATTTTTCAGAACGTGACTCCCATCTTACCACTTCAAAACAGAAGACTGGCTTGGTCTATGTTTCTTTGGGCTGAAAGCAAATCCTGAAACAAAGATGGAGGTAAGTGTTGTTTATGTGGAAGTGACACAGGAGGGGGCAGTGGGCCAGGAAGGAGAAGACACCCAGGGAGGGGTGTTAGTGAGTGGACAGTTGCCATGTACCACTTGGGCTCAGTCTCGAAAGAAGCAAGGAAGCCAGTGTTTCTCTACCAACTCCCATCCCACATGGTTAAAGGCTTCTCCTCGGGGTTCTCTCCCCAGCAATCCTGACCTGCCCCTTGGGTGCCCGATCAGAGACCCAAGATGCATCTGCTTGTCAGGAATAGTCTATAGAGGTCACCTCCAGGGTCAGTAGAGGGGGTGTGGGTGGGACAGCAACAGCAACTACCAGAGAGACTAAAGAGAAAGCATCTCACTTTTTTTTTTTAATTGTTTGGGATTCATTGAGGGTATAAAGAATTAGGTTACACTGATTGCATTTGTTAGATAAAGTCCCTCTTATAATTGTGTCCATCAAGAGGCGTGCCATACACTGTGACCCCCATCCCTGTTCCTCCTCCCCTCTCCCCACTTGCTCATTCCCCTACTCCCCTCATACTAGCTCATCTACTGCCTTCCTATTAAAACTGAGTACATTGGATTCTTGTTTCTCTACTCTTGTGATGCTTTACTAAGAAAAATGTGTTCCACCTCCACCCAGGTTAATACAAAAGATGTAAAGTCTCCATCGTTTTTTAGTGGCTAACTAGTATTCCATGGTATACATATACCACAGCTCATTAATCCATTCCTGGGTTGTGGGCATTTAGGCTGTGTCCATATTTTGGTGATTGTAAATTGAGCTGCGATAAACAATCTAGTGCAAATGTCCTTATGATAAAAGGATTTTTTTTCTTCTGGGTAGATGCCCAGTAATAGGATTGCAGGATCAAATGGGAGGTCTAATTTGAGTTGTTTGAGGATTCTCCATACTTCCTAACAAAGAGGTTGTATTAGTCTGGAGTCCCACCAGCTAGAAAGCATCTCACTCTTAAGTCACAACGAACATCCACCCACTCACTCAATGACGTTGTTCTAGGTGTCTGGAGACATCTCTGAACAGAAGGAACATGGAGAGCCTGTACAGTAAGTAAGTAAGCGATAGTGCTGCAGAACAATACTAACTATGGAAGCCGTGCAGTCCCAGCAGAGGGTGGGAAACAGGACGGGCCGACTAGAGCAGTGATTTTCAACTGGTGCGCCACAGCACACCAATTTTTAAAGATCATTAATTAAATTATTTTTGAAAGAAGTTCAAAACACAGTAAGTATATTGACATTTTTACTCTTTTTCTTTTTTTCTTTTTTTTGATCAACATAATTTAAGTGTGCCATGGAAGTTTAACTATGGGTTCAAGTGTGCTGTGAGATTTTAAAAAAAAAAGTGTTGAAAAACATTGGTTTAGAGATTAGGAAATTGAATTAGAAAGAGATTAAGTAGCGCCTCCAAGGTCATAGAGTTGGTGAGCAGAGCCAGGATTTGTACTTGGTGATCTAGTTTTGGAGGTCTTCCTTGCCTTTAACAATTGTTCCGTTACTTCTTGCGAATGTTTCTCTAGGACAAAATCTCTTAATCACATAGGATCACAGCCTTAGCCGAGGCTGGCTTTCCTCACAGGTCTACCTCTGCCCACCTTCTTCCCACACCTCTCCTTTACCTGGCCCTCCAGTTAGCCCACTTGTGGCCTTCAAAATGCTCAGGGTGCCTTCTTGCACCTCTCCATGCCCTGCTCAGTCCTGCTGGGACACTCTTCTCGTCACCTTTCTAAATACAATTATTTCCAGATCTATTTCAAATTTGTTCTCCACAAAAACCTTCCCTGATCTTACTAGCTTTGCAGGGTCACTTCCCTCTTTGACTTTTTATAAGTTTACACTGATCATTTCCCACAAAGTGGCATGGCTACCTGTGTTGTGACTTTATTACCAGCAGACATTGATGGCCCACATGGTAGGGTCACCATGATGAACGACCACAACCTGAGTGACTTACACAACACAAACATATTTTCTCACAATTCTGGTAGCTAGAAGTCTGATATCAAGGTCTTGACAGGGTTGGTTTCATCTGAGGCCAGTCTCCTTGGCTTGTACTTATATATATTTTTGAGAAAAAGTCTTACTCTGCCACTCTGGGTACAGTACTATGGCATCATCATAGCTCACAGCAATCTCAAACTCCTGGGCTTAGTGATCCACTTGCCTCAGCCTCCCCAGTAGCTGAGACTATAGGCGTCCACCACTATGCCTGGCTAGTTTTTCTATTTTTAGTAGACACAGGGTCTAACTCTTGCTCAAGCTGTTCTGGAACTCCCAAGCTCAAGTGATCCACTGCCCCAGACTTCTAGAATGCCTGGATGACAGGTGTGAGCCACAGCACCTGGCCCCTGTGGCTGTTAGACAACCATCTTTTCCTGTGTCTTCACATTGCTGTCCCTCTGTGTCCGTGTGCCAATTTTCTTTTCCAATAAGGACACTAGTCATATTGGATAAGAGACCATACTTATGACCTTATTTTATCTTAATTGCCTCTTTAAAGGCCCTGTCTCCAAATATAGTCACATTGTGAGGTACTGGAGGCTAGACTTCCACATAAAAGTTTTAAGGGGACAAAATTCAGCCCATTACGCCTACCGTGCTTGTGTAACTGCAGTAGGCACTGCAGAGACTAAAGTACCCGCTCTCATTTGTCTTCGTGTTCCGTTACTGGAAACGCATCCAGTGGGCCAGGGCCTTGGGGACTGGCCGTACCAAGGCCTCTGATACTTACTTGCTGCAATTACCTGAATTGTCACCGAAAATCTCTGTTTGGCAAGAGCCGTGCAGGGTTAAAGGGGAGCTGAAAGTGACCAAAGAGACACACATTTTGTCAGTGAAGAAACAGAAAGAAGTGCCCCCTTTGGGGTCCCCAGTCCACTGCCTAACTCGTTCCCCAAAGCCATAGACCCAACTTTCCAAAGGCAGAGACCATTCAAAACCAGGGCTGCTAGCTTGGCGCCTGTAGCTGAAGCTGCTAGGGTGCCAGCCTCATAAACCAGAGCTGGCGGGTTCGAATCTAGCCGGGGCCTGCCAAACAACAGTGATAACTACAACCAAAAATAGCCAGGCATTGTGGTGGGCGCCTGTAGTCCCAGTTACTTGGGAGGCTAAGGCAAGAGAATTGCTTAAGCCCAGGAATTGGAGGTTGCTGTGAGCTGTGATGCCACAGCACTCTACCCAGGGCAACAGCTTAAGGCTCTGTCTAAAAATAAAAATAAAAACCAGGGCTGCTCTCTCAGTGAGAGAATCCAAAGAATGGTTTTGTGCTCGGGTATTTTATGTCTGTAATGTGAGTCCACATCAAGGGAGAGGAAAGATAAAAATAAAAAATAACCATCTTAGAAAGCAGATTTTGCTTATTCCACAAGATAAATCACCAGAACTGCCATTTTCCTAGTAATTTCCAGAGCAGATACCAGTTATTTATTTATTTTTTTCTAAGCACAATAGTCTTCATTTGAGCTTTTCTGAGGGAGCGCCCCCTTTGGGGTTTCACTCAGCCAGGCAAAGGCGGCCAGCAGCGTGTCCCTGGCACATGTTTACCCAATATTCCAGCACCGTATTTAGGAGGCTTAAGTGGCTCTGATGTATTCCAGGGCACATATACTTAGCAGAAAAGTACAGGAGCTGGCAACTCACATTTGTCCAAATTGATTCCACATCTGCCTTAAGTGAACCACTCCCTTTGATATAACTACGCCTCTCCTTGCAAGGCAGTGCATGTTATCAGAGGTTGAAAAATACAGAGGCTATTTCAGAAAAGAAGAAAAACAAGTTAAAGTTCAGCCTGAGGTTCAAAATACAACTGTGGGTTACTGTTCCTTCTTTTAAGAAAACCGAGTAGCTTGGCTAAGTCATAAAACATTTCAAACCTGGCTCTTTTGCTCACGCTGCACAATCCGTTAGCGTGAAAGTCTTGTAAAAACGTAACCAACAGAAACATCAGGAAACCTCATCTATCCAGAACGATGCAGAAATGGAAAGCAAATACCAAAAAAACCCTCAGCACAGCCAAAATGTCACAAAGCCATCACAACTTAACCATACCAGAGCCTCTAACCTCCGCATTAAAATCATTTGCTTTCCTTTGAGGCCAGATTCCAGCATTTTGGATGACTGCTTTCCAATCTCACTGCAGCAAATCAGAGAGGAAGCTGGAGTCTGCTCCCTACAGCTGTAAGACAGTACAGAGATAAGAAAACCAGAAAAGCCAGAAATCTCACAAGCACAGCACGTAAGGGTAGCTGACCCACCCCCAACAGCCCTTTGGCGCAACTACACAGTAAGGGAAGGCTTAATTATGTTTGACATCTTTTATGTAAGGTAGAAATGCCATGTGGAATATATTTCAGGAAAGTAATTAGAATATAATATAAAATGGAGATGCCTTGTTGCTACGGTTTTAATGTGTCCCCCAAAGTTCATGTGCTGGGAACTTAATCCCCAAAGCAATTGTGTCCAGAAGTGGCACCTTTAAAAAGGGATTTGGTCTTGAGAGCTCTGGGAGTGGGTTCCTAATGAAAGGACAAGTCCAGCCTCTCCACACCACAACCCCTCTGCCTTCCATGACACAGCAGGAGCGGATGCTGGCCCCTCAATCTTGGACTTCCCGGCCTCCAGAACCACAAGCCAAACGCATTTCTGTTCATCATAAACTACCCAGTCTCAGGCATTCTGTTACAGCAGCACAAAACTAACTGAGACACTTGCCAGCATTTTTTTTTGGTTGCAAGTGACCAAAAAACAATACATTGGTGCAAAAGAGACTTTATTAACATTATTAACCCAGAGATAGCCTTGCTTCTGATACAAGTGAGTGTAGGAGGCTTAAAAAATAGCATCATGAGGACCTGGCTCCTGTCCCGCTGTTCCCTTCTACTCTGTCACTCTCAGAGTACCTCTGTCCTTACTGTGGCAAGATGGCTGTCAGTAGCCTAAGGCTGGTGAACAGGAACTCTCTGCCTTTAGTCTGACCACACAACCCAATAGACGAGACTAACTCTACCTAGACCAGATTAGCTTGGTTTGGGTCACACGTCTGTCCTGGATCCAATCTCTGTGATTAGGAGTGTTGTGATTGGCCAGACTCAGACTGCACACTTAACTCCTAGGGTGAAGTCAGCTCCACCCAAGTGGGGAGACAGCATGGGAAAGGGGTGAGCACATGGGTGGTGGAGGGTGAGGGCAGACACAACCCTGAGAGAGGGAATGAAATGCTGGGCAAAGAGAGCTGCAATTGTCTATAAGGACGGGGAAAGCCTGTTACTATCAAGGCTACCCAGCCTCTCTCTTTCTTGAGGTTTGGGGTTATAATTATTTTCATGGATTTTTTTTTTAAGTACACCATAAACGTTTAGTAAATGGGTAAGTTAATAAATGAAAAGATAGTAATATTTCAAGATCCCCAATACAGACACATATATGTAAATGTGCACACATAGAAATAGTTATGATATATGCACATCATTATAAACACATATGCATTTAAAAAACAGAAAATATAAGTAAGTAGAATTGAAACATAATTTAAGATGATCGTCTCATAGGCCAAACATTTACCATAGTTCTATGCTTAAATTGTTTCCAAATTGTTAGTATCCTCAAATGAACATCTTTGCACATAATCCTTTTTTTAAAAAAATAAGATTATCAATTTATGAAACAGTCTCAGAAGCAAAAAATGTGAATACTTCAAGACTATTGACATGCATATAGTTACTTTTTACATTTACAAATGATCACAACAATAAAAAAATGATTGTGGCTTGAATTCTCAATTATATGAGTGAATACCCTTTTTGCACCCCTTGGGGTTGGGTTTTCTGTCACTTGCAACCAAAACAGTCTGGTTTTTGTGTTTTTTTTTTTTTTTAATCATGTGTGGTGATAGACTTCCCCAGGAAGAGACCACTTTGGAGTCTCTATACCAAGGCTCCCCAAGTCGTGTGGGGAGCAGTGACTCCTCACTTCTCCCCAGTGTGCTCAGAGGACTACAGCTGGGGAGATGAAGTGGGAGAGTAAGGGGTACCCTGCTGCTGCCATCAGCTGGGAGATCCCGGGAAGGGTGACCTGGCTGCCACCTCCCGAGATCCTGAGAGCAGCGGAGTGATGACCCCCTTTGGCACCATCAGTGGACCAGCACAGCAGCCTCCCAGGTGCTCTGCCTTTCCACACACAGGTGGCAACAGGTAGACTAAACCACGGACAACCTCCCCGCACTGCTCAGGTGTGAGGGACGTCCAGAAGAGTGGGATCACCTGGCCATGGAGTTCCACCCAGGGCTAAGAGACCAGAGGTCTCCACCTGCTGATGTTTCAGAATACAGGAGCCATGGAGAGATAGGAGCTCTTCAGTTTGCTGAGCCACATGGGACTCCTGAGCCACAGACTGGCATGTACCTGGGAGCAGCATCTCAGATCCACCCTTGAGATCAGTGCTTCTTAAACTCCCTGGGACAGAATGCAGTTTTGTGTCCATGGTGGACCATTATAAGATACATTAACAATGAATTGTATTAGAAATTTAAAAATACTAAATCCAAGCCCATGTTTTGCTTTGCCAGAATCAACTTTCTACACATTCTTCATTGACAGTTAACAAACTGCCTTGAACTGCTCCATTTACCATGATTAGAACTGTTCAGGGATGAGCTCTCTGGATTTCTTTTTCTTTCCTTCTTTTACTGTTGGGGAATCATTGAGGGTACAAAGAGCCAGGTTACACTGCTCGCATTTGCTGGGTAAAGTCCCTCTAATAATAGTGTCCTGTCCCCAAGAGGTGTGCCACACACCGTGGCCCCCCACTCACCTCCCTTCTTTCCTCTCTGGACTCCCCCCTTCCCCTCCCCTCACCATGTACTAGGTCATCAATTGTCCTTATATCAGAATTTTGTCCTCATATCAGGATTGTTGCTTCTTCATTCCTGTGATGCTTTACTAAGAAGAATGTATTTCAACTCCATCCAAATTAATACAAAAGATGTAAAGTCTCCGAATTTGTTGTAAAGTTTTCAGTACACTTCCTGCTTAAAATGCTTCATGTCTCCTAAATTAAGCAAAGGCCTTAATTTGACATGTAGGAGCCTCCATTCACAGGGTCCTGAACTATCACATCCTCCATCTGTTCACTCATCCTTTCACTTGATCACTCCATCATTCCGTTCATCCAAATACTGACAAGCCTACACCAGGTGAGAGGATACAGTTGCACAGGACCACGAAGCCTGTGGTGCAGTGATCTCCCTACACACCTACATCCACACCAAACCAGCCCGCAAACGTGTGCTTAGCTCTCTGACACCCACCGCATGTCTGAACCCCACTTGCCATGGTTCTAACACCAGCTACTCCATCTGTGGTCACATGCTAGCCCTGGATATGTTCTAGATACCATGACAGGTCCCTTATATACAGTAATCTCAACTTTCTTTTTTTTTTTTTAAGACAGAGTTTTACTATGCCACCCTCAGTAGAGTGCAGTGGCATTACAGCTCTCAGCAACCTCCAACTCTTGGGCTTAAGTGATTCTCTTGCCTCAGTGTCTCGAGTAGCTGGGACTACAGGTGCCTGCCACAACACCTGACTATTTTTTGTTGCAGTTTGGCTGGGGCCAGGTTCAAACCTGCCACGCTTGGTATATGGGATTGATGCCCTACTCACTGAGCCACAGATGCTGCCCAGTAATCCCAATTTCCCTAACAACATTCTGGGATTTTTTTTTTCCCTCTTGTCATCAAATGACATGGTTCTCTGCAAAGCTTCCTGATTGCACAATTAGATATAACCACTTTTTCTTCTAAAGAGAATCTTTGCATTTTTTAAAAAAAGACTTTATTGATGTGTCACATATATCTAGGCAAGTACACTCATTCGTACAGCTTGAGGCATATTTAAAAGCAACACACTCATGTAATCTGCACCTAAATCAGAAAATAGAATCTAATGGCACCCCGAATCCCTCTTTGGGCCCTTTCCAGTCACTACCCCTTTGCCCTCAAAGAGTAGCCACTATCCTTTATTTTTTTAAATAGACACAGGGGTCTTGATATGCTGTCCAGTTGGACTTGACCTCATGGATTCACACGACTATCCTGTCTCAGCCTCCTGAGTAGCTAGGATTACAGGCGCTTGCCCACACACAGGCTTTTATCCCGACTTCTGTTTGGCTTAGCTTTGTCTGTTTTTATTCCTCATCTAGAACCTGCAAGTATGTACTCTTGCAATGGGCTTTGCTTTTTCAGTGTTGTTTGCAAGATCCACTATATTGCTGTTATATATTCCATGCTGTTAATTCTATCCGTTTGTTCAGGAGGATTGGCGCTTGGATAGTTTGCAGCACTGCTATGACCATTCTAGTACATGTCTAGAAATTGTGGGTGCATTCCTGCCACATGTCTAACTAGGAGCAGGTCTGCAAGGACACCAGCTTAGTGGATTGTTAGTGGATTCTCTGATTGCTTTTAGTATTCCCTATTACTTGAATCTTGCTTGTGAATTTACTTCATTTCCCTTACTAGATTGTAACTGGATCTTAATTGAATTCGTATTGTTTATGTCCTTCCCCTCTTTAAAATGAGGAGACTAACAAGTAATACATCGGAAAACTGCAATGAGAAAGCAGGAAGGAAAACAAGGGCAAGGGAAAAGAAAGAATGATAACATAGTAGCCCAAATGCACCGCAGAAGGTCATAGGCACTTCTTAAAAAGCTGAGCCAAAATGTGGTTGAGCTTCCTGTCAGCCAATACAAAGAGGGAATCAAGTTACGTAATTCCATGTCCACACGATAAAACTGTTCAGCAGTGTTGCTATTTCTACCTCTGAGATTAAAGAAAAAAAAAAGTCAATTTAAGTCTTCTGACAAGGGATATTGTTTGACAAAAGGATGCTGTTGATTTCACAAGTCCCAGAAGATAATCTGTCAAAAATGTCCTATGATCAAATACATTTGGGAAACATTATGTCTCTCTTGGAAATGATAAAATTAGAAGGAAATGAACCTAATCAACTTCAATTCTCTTTCCAAAATGTATCTAAGATCCCCCTTTCATCAAGAGCTGCTGTCGTCATCCCAGGGGCACACCTGGGAAACGCGTGGATCCAGCAAAACCCTCCAGCTGTCCCCCTCCATGGTGTGTCTCTCACAACCCGGCCTGTCGGGTGCTGGCAGCAGAGTCTGAGCTTACACCTCTGACAACGGGAAGAGTGATCCTTCAAGGTGACTGAGCAGGGACAGGCCCAGGACAAAGATCCCCCTCAGGAGACTAATCTGGGTCTGTTTCATCAAAGACAGTAAATCGAGGCCCCATAGTTCCCTACAGACATCACAGCTTAGCTGTGGACATTTTAGCCTGGACATCTTCCAAAGCAGATGGTACCACATGTTTGGCTTAGTCATAAAGAAATCTTAATTAAGCTCCCACAAAACATTTAACTTTATGTTAACTTCTTGGTGCCCCCTCCATGAAAAATAGTGATCAAATGCACCCTAATGACTCAACTTTCTTTCCTGGCTTGTAAACTAAGAGTCAATTAAATGTTAGGGAACACCTACCAAAATGATGACTTTGGTTCTGGAACTACTGGTCTCATTTCTTTTTGACAGTAATTACATAATCGGGCCAGTTGTCTGTTAAGAAAACTCCAAGTTCACAACAATAAGTCATTATGAAATCCTGAGATACACAAAAATCAAGAAATGTAAAATCCATCTGGATGGAGACAAACGAAGCCCTCCCAGCAATATCTGTCAGCCAAGCAAGCTGAAACTTGCAAGGGTGAAATCAGAAAGGATGCCGTGGACTGTGTTTCTTGGAAGTGAAATAATGGACCATAACACAGATTGTCTCAAAACTTTCATAGTGACCTATGTATGTCATCCGGCAGCTCATCAAAGAGCCTACAGTAAAGGCAAGGCACTCTGGGTTTATGGAAAATATGTGCCTCTTCAAAAGTAATAATCTAGTAAGATGCTGGACAGAGAAAGGAAAGAAAAAAAGAGGAAGGGAAAGAGAGAGAGATAGATAGATCAAGCATCCCTAACCTGAAAATCTGAACTGTTCCAAAATCTGGTTATCTGAGTGTCAACAGATACTACATGGAAAATTCCACACCTGACCTCATGTGACGGGGTCACAGTAAAAACTTTGTTCCATGAATTAAAAATATCATATAAAATTACTTTTAGGCTATGTATATAAGGTGTATATGAAAGAAATCAAGTTTGTGTTTAGACTTGGGGCTCATCTCCAAGATAACTTCAATATGTATGGGGAAATATTCCAAAATTTGAAAAAATCCAAAACGCTTTTCAGGTAAGGGATGCCCAGTCCATATTTTCATTTTCATCTTGGCAGCACCTGGTGAGGAACCTGGTAGAGAATCACCATTCAATTTGTCTTAATAAATTTGTTATTTACATCTAAAGTATTTGTGGCTGGGTGCAGTGGCTCATGCCTGTAATCCTAACACTCTGGGAGGCCAAGGTGGGTAGACTGCTTAAGCTCAGGAATTCAAGCCCACCCTAAGCAAGAGTGAGACCCTGTCTCTATTAAAAATAGAAAAATTAGCCAGATGTTGTGGCAGGTGCCTATAGTCTCAGCTACTCAGAAAGCTGTTGTGAGCTATGACACCAGGACAGCAAGGAACTCTACCCAGGGTGACAGAGTAAGACACAGTTTCAAAAAAATAAAAAAATTAAAATTAAAATCTGTATACAAATGAATACCACATAAATATCTAGTCATATATAATCTACTCAAATAGCACTTTTTGTACTAGAATTTAATTGCTTTACAAAAAAAGATTTTACAACTTAACACCATTGTGAAGCACAATCATTTTAACATACAGATTTTCACTGCTGTGAATTCGTCGTTGATTTCTCTGCATGCGCGCCCATCCAGTTTGACTTGCTGCATATTTATTTTCCAATATGGAGCAATCCTCACCAAGACGTGGTTAAGCCGAATCCTTTAATCTTAAACAGCACAAAGTACCTTGTCCTCAAAGAACTTTATCCACTTGAACATTTTCAAAGGGCCCTATGAGGTGGCTCAGGATAGTGGTTTTTTACTGAAATCTCTTATTTGGAAGATGGGGAAATAGAGCTGGACCTTCCTGAGCCCAGTGGTTGCTGGTATTCACATCACAGCTCACTTGGGTAAGTGGTAAAGGCGGAATAATAAGCAGATTGCCGCCAAACACAGCTGGGTGAGACAGCTTCATTTCTGCAAAGTCGACCGAATCCTGAAAAGTCGACTGAATCCCGAATCCTTCGTAATGGTATAATTTGTTCCAGGGTTCTTTCGACATTTAAGAAGGGAAATATTAATCCTGTGCACAGTCTTTTTATTAAAGCACTCTTATTTACAGCAGTCCAGAGTTTTCTTCTCAGCCATTGTCCTATGGTGAGGTGATTGATTACACTTGAGGCAGAATTGAAAGTTGGAGATACCCTCCTTCCTAATCAGGGTTGATGACAGCCTTCTCATTTCCTCCCAAATGGATCCGACCACACTTTTAACCCTATGGAAAAAAATATGAATAAAAACAGGATCCAATTTCCAATGTCCTACCATTTCCCTGAACCCCAAACAAAATGACATCAGAATCCAGCCATGTAATTTACGATGGAGCCCTAGATGGTATAAGGCTGGGGGAGGAGGGAGACACAGGCATGAAATGGCTGGGAAACCATGGCAGAACCAGGGACTTTTAAATAGGAACTGCCCCCCAAATGCGAAGCTATGGATGTGGCCTCGTTAAAAAATAAATCAATAAAAGAGAATGTTGTCAGAGATGACAGGAGTTTGGGTTAATAAACTGGAAATGTCTTATTCTTGGCCAACTTAGAACTAACCATTCAGCCATAAAGAAAGCTTTTTGAGCTTTGGTAGGAAGCAGAATCCCACACCAACTAAAATAGCTCACAAGTAAACACCACTTTCCCATGAGGGCAATGTTTAAATAGGTGCTTGGTAAATAAGTCTGCAAAATAGCTATTCACGTTTCCTATTTAATTGCACACGTGTTAACATTTTTATGCCCACTTATCAAATGCAGAAGAGCAACGCGGCAAACCTGCAAAAGTGTTGTGGAGTGAAATATTAAAATGAAGTCTTGGGTGGCACCTACAAACTGGCAAGTGTTGTGAAATAAATAGCAGAATCACAATCTGGTCGCTAAGCTACAAAGCCAATCTCCCACGCGCTGCGGCAAAGCAAACACACACAAGCCACACAACACCGTAGTACAAATGAGAGTCTGTTTTCATTTTTTTGTGTCCCGTTTACCTGGTGGCTGCACATCTTCCTGAACAATACCAGCCCGATTTATGGCTTGTTCCTTCTCTGAAAAACACAACAGAAAATTACTCTTTAGAGGGGAGGAAGGGTGAAATCTTTGTATTTACATGGGCCAATGACACGGGACAATTATAGAACAATATTTATGGGTGCTATTAAACTCAGAGATGCCATTACACAAAGCTTCTAGGTGGTGGGAGTTCAGAGATCTTGATACAGGAAAAATGGGGGTACTTCCAAAGAAAAATAAAGCTGTGCTTCAAAAGAAACGCTCCCAACTCACATCTTTTCTCTGTGATCTCAGCATTTTGGAAAGGCAAACAAAATAACAAGAAAAAGGACAATTTTGAAAGAACTGGTGGGCGTGACATTACAAGAGGACGACAGCTGAACTGGAGGAACAAATACAATTAATGAGAAAACGATGTAGTTTTATGTCTAAAATGTACTCCACTGAAGGACTAGACTCAGAGCTAAATATGCTGTTTTTGATAGGAAATAGAGCAGAAAATTAATCTTTGGGTGGGTGGCTTTGGTTTGGATAATTGAAGCTTCCCTAATTGATTGCAGGTGCTGTGCCAATTAGTAAGTGCATCGTAGCTACAGCGGCTAAGCCAGGCCCTTTGGAGAGGTCCAGCAGGCAAGGGCCAAGAGAAATTGGGCATTTTCATATCTATGGGCTTCAAGCACTCTGACACAGCTTTCTAAGTGGTTTAGAATAAACCCAGGTCTGTAAAAACAAAGGCTTATTATTTTAAGTATCTCGACAAACAAATGGCAGCTTTTCAGGAGAAAGATTTGGAGCCAAAGGATGTTTACTACTAAATTATGGTAATTAAATGTTGTAATCAGACCTTTATTTTAATCAGGCTGAGAATGTTTCTTTAAATCCACATTTAGCTTTTATTTAATATTAGGCTGCTTTTTCGTTTGAAAACTGGATTCTCAAAGTTACAGAAGCATAAAAGTACAAGAAATGGGGTTTTGCCAAACTAGTGTTCGTTGAATTTCCTTCTTTAGTGATGTGACCTTCTGATATTTTTATCAATGCTACATTTTGCTTTGGCAAACAAAACACGGGGGCAATAGGGATTAACTGACAGTGTCTGTCTGAAAAGAAAGTGAATAGCAACCAAGACCCTCTGGACCAAGATATGCCAAAAGACTTCTTCAATCTAGAATGGATGATATGGCTCCTCCAAGGGCTCAGACTTTCTGAAATACCACGTAACTCCACACAAAGATGATTTCACTTCCTAAGTCATTACATTCTTGTAGGACCGAGCCCTACCACACTGTCAGCATGTAAGCCTGAGCGTACGGACGTCTCAAACATGCTGAGTAAATGCCAAGGAGTAAAAGCCCACATTAGCATCGGTCTTGCCAGGAACAACATTAGATAAAAATTCCCAGCCCTAAAAGGTCTATTTTCTGATATTATGGAAAAGGGGAGTGATGAGTTTTTAAAAAATAATTGATAGAAAGCATCCTAGACTTACAAATTGAAGAAAATCAGACATCCTGGTGTACCAAACACGTTCTCTGAGAGGCAGGTACTGTAACGCTAAAAAGCTGGCAAGCTGCCAAGCATCAAAAGAAGCTGATTCTTGGTGGCAAGGACAGAATGCCTAATTGTGTTCTAACCTCTTAGGATGCAATGGAGAACCAAGTGAAGAGAAAGGAATCCCTGTCTTCACACTTTCTTGCTAATTGCTAATGAGGTTGAAGAGAGGCTGAGGATTTATTTTAAATAGACCATAATCTCTTTATAATCCTTGTCCTAATGCAACTTCCTCTGTAGTTTGGCTTGGTCAGGCATTTTAAACCACTTTGCTGAACCAGTTCCTACCAAGTGATACCCAGGTATTAGCATCCTGTCTTCATCCCCTGGTTCTTTAATCCATTAACGTTTTACAAACACTCTTAAGGCCAAAGCAGTCTTATGTAAATTCATGGTATAACACAAAGACACTTTATCTGTGAATGCGGAATACGCTAAAAGGAAAACAGAAACTAGTTCCTCTGGGCTTAGCAAGTACATCTTGATGAGGCTGACAGTAAGTTTCTATTTCACCATCACTGGAGGGATAGCAAATGTTTATAAACCTCAGGAAAAGGGCCGGTTAACAACTCGAACAAATCAGGATAAGCTAATTACTGACTCCAGTAGTGAGCTGGTTTCTACCAGGAATGAAATGACTAAACCGTCTATGAGACGCTGAGCTAGCCAGTTCCCACACCAGGGTCTCAGCAAGCCTGACTCTGCCCCCTAGTGCCAAGGCAGAGTTTGATTTGTAGTTTTAATTGAGGCTCATTATCTCTGGACCAAGGGCCAAAATATATTATTAAAACTAGCCAACACTTGCAGATGGGCTGATTTTTGTATGGAAGAAGAATCCACCTAATAAATTTTTAAGTCTTTGAAAATGAAAACATATCCTATGCTGAATGTCTGTCTGTTGAACTTCCACACTGGGAAATGTGATTTGTTACTGTAGCGTCCACAACAATTAAACAATACAGTATGCGCAAGCCCCAGCCCTCTGCACTCTTAAAAGTACCAGTGAGGGTTCTCTAGAGGAGGAACAGCAGCTGGAAACCTAAAATTAAAAAAGGAGATAAAAGCCAGTGCAGGATACAACCTTGGCAATCTACCTTCCCATCTCCTCCCACTGATGAACAGTTGGAGGCATAAGTCATAACCTGAAGAAATAGGACAAATGATAAAATTTGAATGTGTGCAGTGAATGCCATACAGGTTGAGTATCCCTTACCCCAAATGCCTGGGACCAGAAGTGTTTTGGATTTTTTCAGATTTTGGAATATCTGCATATATATAAGGGACGTTGGGGATAGGACCCACATTTAAACATGAAATTCATTTATATTTCATAACTACTTTACACAGCCTGGGGGTAATCTTATACGATATTTTTCATAATTCTGTGCATGAGACAAAGTTCGTGTTTAGCACTTAGATGTGGAATTTGGTGTCATATGGGGGTACAAAAACTTTTGGATTTTGGTGCACTGCAAATTTCCACCTGTAGTAGCACTGTATCAGTATTAAATTTCCTGGACTGGATAACTGTATTGTGTATCATATAAGATAATGTTTCTTGTTCTTAAGAGATACAGGCTGATGTATTTCGGAGTGAAAGCTCACAACATCTTCAATTTACTCTCAAATGGTTTAGCAAAACAATACTAATAATTATATGTAATTATACATGTATCTGTGAACATTACATAATTACATACGTATGTGTATGTATCACTGAGAGGGGGAGAAAGTCAATGTGAGAAGTATTAGCAATTGCAACGTTAAGGTGAAGAATATACAGGAATTTGCTATATTATTCCGGGATCTTGTGTCCATTTGGATTTATTTTTTAGTTAAAAAAAATACACACCTGTAAAACATGTACTGTGTTTCCCCGAAAATAAGATCTACCAAAAAAATAAGCCCTAGCAGGATTTCTATGCATTTGTTAAATATAAACCCTAACCGGATGATAAGATCTAGCGATGGGCATGGCTATGCAGCGTTATCTGTAGAGCCACGCCACGCATTGGCGCAGAGAGGAAGGAAGGCTGGAAGACCTTTTATCTGCCACAGCTCCTTTCTCCCAGCCGTTTGCACTTGCGCAGGTGCGCGTGTAGTAACCGAGGTCGCAGGCATCCTATTGCGCACATGCGAATGGCTAGGGGAAAGGAGTTCACACATCACTAGCACCAGCCCCTCCAACAAGGTCGGCTCCCCCTGTCAGGTTCCAGAAGAAGATGACTTAACTGTATTTGAACAAATGTAGATTGTTGTAGTATACTTAATAAAAATAAGACATCCCCTGAAAATAAGCCCTAGTGTGTCTTCTTGAGAAAAAATAAATATAAGACAGTGTCTTATTTGGGGGGAAACACGGTGTAAGTCCAACACCATTGTGGCTGTTCCATGGTGATCACTTCAAAGAAGCTGTCTTTATTAAAGTAAGAAATATAAAATCAAACAAAATGCCTTTTCAGTGCTCCCATTTAGCTGTTGTTGCTAGACACATCCTCCATCTGCCCACAGGGTATTCCCGAACTTGATGTGCACTTGTGGTGAGTGTAACCCAGAGGCTGAGGGGGTCCAAGAGGTCACTAGAAGCACTGGCTCCTCCCAACACTGTAATCGCTTTTTTTCCTCTCTAGAAGAGTCCGGCTGAATCCAGGGGGCTCTGCAATGCTGCTTAGAAAACGAGACCTCAGTCTGCCCTCACATTCAGTGACATGGTAAAAGGAATGAACAGCATTATTCTAAGCACGTGGGATACGGGAAATACCCTTATAAGGGAAAAACTGTATTTTTGCCTCCAGTGATTTCTAGTGACCCTGCCCTGTTTGTGTACAATACATGAAGGTGTGACAATTAAGTTTACCAACTCATCTTGGGAAAAGTGCTATATACCTCATTGCTGAATATCACTACTGAAGTACGCCCCTCGAGAAGCTGTGCACTGATGCCAGTACCTAGTCCATCCTTCAAAGCAATATTGGGACTCTTTTTCTGGAATGACCTTAGAGAGGTGTCATTGTTGTACGAGGTCTGACAATTAACATAGCAAACTTGCCACCATGTGTTTGTGTTGATAGTACTATACAAACAATTCAGTAGGGTTTTGTAACCTTGGTATATCAGAGTCTCACAGCTGTGTTCATGAGGACATATGGAGGTGTCTTGCTGACTGATGTTCTTATCATTGTTGCATGTTTTTAAATGCCATACAACAGTAGCTCTGATGGTCATTACAGAATAAGAGTCCCAAAAGTGCTTTGAAGAGGACTAGATGCTGGTGTTGGTGCATAGCTTCTGAAAGTGACTGCAGTGATATTCAACAACGAGGTATGTAGAGCTTTTTCTAGGATAAGTTTGTGAACTTAATTGTCAAACCTCGTACTTTCACCAGGTGCAGCAAGCAGGAAAGGGGCAGGACCCAGAGGCAGGAGACTGAGCTGCCCCACAACTCTCCCAAGTGGTCTTCACTTGACCAACTGCTAAACATTCTCTGCCACCTTAAAGGGATTAAGTACAGACAAGGTCAAGGAGAGTCAGGGTGCAGTGTCCACCCAGCAACTGATGTTCTGGGTAACCTTGCAGTCACTAAATGAGGGGCCTGAAATGAGCTCAAGCCCCTTCTGGTAAAACTCTATGTCTTTATTCTTCTGCATATCTAATTAAAATTAAAAACAAAAAGGATCACAGCAAATGATCTTATTCTGTCTCATTTCATAGGCTAGCCCCAAATGTATATTATTTGTAAAAGGCCATGTGCAGGCCACTGTCTAGTTCTAGGACACAGAGACAGATTAGGCTTCTAGTGACACACAGCTAGCTTCCCTAAATGCGGCCTCTTGAGAACAACCACACTGTGCCAACAGGAGGAAAGCTACGAAGCAACATCTGGGACTCCTTCCAGAAGACAGACAGCACAACTGTCCCCAGACTTCTGGTTCTGAATCACTGACCCGCCCAATGCCCTCCTCTCTCCAGGGCTCATTCTCGTACTTGAGTTATAATGTACAGAACTGACCCTGTGCTCCATGGAACACTTAGTAAAGCTTACTGAGTTGACAAAAGACCTGTGCTCATGCTGAAGGTCAACAGGAAGCCCAATAAGGCAGTCTTGTGACAGTGTCTCGCCTGCTTTGCCAGCATGGAAGATCTCCTTGGCTTTGTTTAACCTAAAGCAGCTTGCTCCTCTTTTATGCTTTCTGCAGGTTTATTCCAGCTGTAAGCCTGAATCCCACCTGTCCCTACCCAGCTGAAGGGCCCAAAATGATGTGATGCTTGGGTCCCACACGGCCTGCCTTGCCAAATGCTGGCTCCAAATCTTGTTTTTCCTAGTAACCCACTTCTCAGGGACTGGGCTTTTCTGCCCTACCTTTCTTTAGAAAATGGGGTTGGGGGTGGGGAGGGTGTGCTTCTCCTCCACAGGCCCCAAATCCTGGGGAATACAAATGTAAGGAGGGCAGTTTGAAGGGGAAGAACTAACAAGAAAGGCTAAGAAGAGGCTGAAAGGCAGACGCAGAGAGCAAACCCAGGAGGACTGGCTGAGGGGCCAGCCACAGACCCCCAGGGAAGACAGTATTTCAAGGAGGGAGTCTGGCCTGGGAGGTTGACCCTCTTACTCCTAAATGACGGGACCTCCTGCATCACAAAGAGAAGCCATCACCTGAAGTGTCCCTACAGCAGCATTCATTCCTCCTGAGGAAGAGGTACCCTGCCTACGGCCCTAGGCTCTTCCCTCTACCTGGATTCATGATCCCAAGTCACCTCCTGCCACCTCCTGCTACCTGCTCTCTTCAGCAGCTTTCTTTATCTGAGACTTTCTGGACCCTCCCTTGTCTCCCAGACAAAACTAAAAGTAAAACAAAACTCTCCCCAGACACTGTGACCTGCTGCAAATATGACTTTGCCATTCTCCTCGCCATACTGCCAAACATCTTTAGTCAATTTAATATAGAGGATGCCAAAACAATGTATACACGTTTTAAGAAAGAAAAAAACTGTAATAAAATTAGCAATCAAGTCATATTTGACTTTTGCAATTACAAGAGATGTTCAAACATGACTTGCGTTCATCTTTTGCTATTGGTATATGCCAAGTATTATAATTTCAGTGGTTTCTTCCTTTCTTAAAATGTATATGCATTTTTGGGGCACCCTCTGGATTGTCTATTTATTCTTCAATCCACTGCAATCTGCTTCCTGCCCACTTCTAAGCCACTGAAAGAAAGCACGTTTAACAAATTACTTTTCCCTTCTTTTTGCTAAATCCAATGCAAATTTTCTTGTTAACTTTCTTACTGTCCCCAAGCAGGCTTACCCCACTGAGCACCCCTTTTCATCAAGTCCAAGTGCTGTCTTTATGGGGCTCGTGACTGCAGCCTCTCCTGGTTTTAGCCACTAGTAGCCAATCGCTTTGACCACTCCCCAGTCTCCTTTGACGTCCTTCTCTTCCTTTGATCACCTGCTTTTAAGACCCCCCAACACTAGTGTTCCCCAGCACGCTGTTCTAGGC
Source organism: Galagoides demidoff (assembly GCA_963574575.1). Taxonomy (NCBI): domain Eukaryota; kingdom Metazoa; phylum Chordata; class Mammalia; order Primates; family Galagidae; genus Galagoides; species Galagoides demidoff. The sequence goes on from CAUYQV010116416.1 coordinate 90,471, forward strand.
CCTTTCAAACTCTGCATGCTGTCTGGCAGCCCTAACCCTACTGCGGTGACTCCAATTCCCATCTCAACTCCAGCATCTCAGCTCCAGCCTGGCATGGCCACAGTCCATGGCAAATCTCCAAGAGCATGTCAGATATCTAAACCTCAACATGTCCAAAACTGAACTAACTCGTCCTCTCACCCCCACAAACCACTTCCTTCCTGCGTTTCCTAGTTAATGACCAGCACCACTAACACCTCAGCTTTGGGAGCCAAAAAACTGGGTACCATTCTCCTTTCCCTCACCTTGTGGCAAATCAGTCACAAATCCCCATGGAGTTTACTTCTTAAATATGGCTACCAAACGCAGTCATTTTCCCTATCCCATAATCATGGTTTTGATTTGGGTTATGGCACCTCTCCCCAAGGTCACAGGAAATACAGCCTTCCTGTGCCAGGCCTTCGTGCTCCTGACTTGACCCTTCCCACCCCTCCATCACATACAGTCAGAGTGAATCTGATCACTTCACTTTTCTTATTAAAATACAGTCATGTGTCACTTAACAATGTAGGCAGTCTGAGGAATTTTAGGCGAGTCTATCATTGTTCAAAGATCATAGTGTGTACTTACACAGATCTTGACAGTAAAGCCTATTCCTCCTGGGGTATAAACCTATGTGGCCTGTACTGAATACTGTAGGCAATGGAACACAGTGGGAAGTGTTTATATAGCTAAACATACATAAATGGGCTGGATACTTCTTTGTCATGGGGGTTTGTGCACTGCAGAAAGTTTAACAGTCTCCCTGGCCTCTATCCACTAGATACCAGTAGCACACTCACCACCCCCTGTTCCAAGCTGTGACAAGCAAAAAGTCTCCAGATGGAGCCAAACATCCCCTAAGGGATAAAAATTACCTCTGGTTGAGAAATCACTGCTCTAGTCTACATAACTTAAAGTTGCCTAATGTGATGCAAAGCAACCCCCTTGTTCCAAGTTCAACTCTAGTGGCCTTAATAAAACAGCCTGGGGCAGTTTTCTGCGAAAGGGTGGTGGAAAGATTATGCAGGGCTTCCCACAGCCCCACCTTACTCCCACAGTGCGTTCAGACAGGCTGGAAGGCAGAATACACAAAGGCCATTTCAGTCTTGGCTGATGAAAAGAAGCTACAAGGAAATTTGAGTGTGTACTTTAAATGCTATGCGTCCAAAAACCAAATGCTGTAACATTTGTAATGGGCAGAGCATTTACACGGAGCTTTAGCCTTCAAATCGCCAAGCTTTCAGCCTCCGTTAATATTCTCCAGGGGCAGGGTTGGCCCTCTTCCATCTTCAAGATGATTCAGGTTTCCTGGAGAACAAAATGAGCCTCTAATGCCTAATATTTTCTCTCTGACAGATGGTTTCAGATGTATCAAAGTGCTAATCCTTGCTGAGGTATAGGTCTCAAGGAAGGAGAGTTTGGCTTTTAGAATGATAGGACTTGAATGATTAAGGAGCAAAATTACTCCCTAGATATTCACCATTACCATGTGAGCAACCAGCTTCAAATGAAGGAAACCAGCGGAATCTGAAAAACGATTTGCAGGAAAAAAAGAGGAAAAACTCAAAAACCCAGGTTAACAGTTTGGGTTTGAAATATTTCTGCTCAGACATCTTTGGGAGTGGAAATGAAGCGCAATAAAAATACTTTCAGTTCAGGATGATCAGGGTTCCAGCTGCCTCCCACCACCATTCCCAGGAGGGTGTGGAGACCGAGGCCTGGGATAGAGTATCTGCCTTGTTAGTACTAGCTGTGTGACCTTGGGCACATTAAAAACCTCTCTGAGCCTCAGTCCCCTCATCTGTAAAACGGGTATGTTTTACAAATGTCCCTCAAGGTGAGGTCGTGCAAATTAAATTATCCAACCTATGCCTGACTTGACACATAATAGCATTCAGTGAATGTTCACGGCAGGTATAAGACAGCATTTAGTGTTGGCTTGCTGTGTGCAGGCTGTCTTCACACACTGCCACCTGAGTCTCACAGGAGGCTCGGCTGCACACGGCAGAATTCAAATCCAGCTCTACCTCACTCCTGAGACTTGTTCTTAACACGCACCACGTGAAGGTAGAGGGGGCGGGGGAAAGCGGGGGAGTTACTGGGGTCAGGCCACCGCGCGGGATCAGAGGTCACTCACGGTACTCCTCCAATTTCATTAGGGGTCGGAAGTAGATGGGATAGAAGGCGGCGCTGATCAGGGAGACGAAGCCGCCGAAAATGAGCGCGGTGCGCAGGTTGCGGGACATAGCGCTGGGCCGGGGGCTGCCCTGACCCACTGAGAGACCTTCCCTCTCGAAAACCTCGCTCGGGATTGCCAGGCCGTGACCTCGCTCGGAAGAGGTGGAGCAGCTTTCGCTTCCGGGCCCTTGGGGGCGGGACCAAGAGGCGGGGCGGCCCGGGGCGGGGCCAGGGGAGAGGGGCGGGGAACTGGGCGTGGTTACCCAGGGGCGGGGCTTCAGGCCCACTGCAAAGCCGGCTGGATCGTGGCAGCCGAACCAGGGTAGTGTTTTTTTGCCGTAGTCACAGCGAGCTCTTTTCTGTTCCGTTCCTGCCCTCGGCCTAGTTCCTCCCTCAGCTGCTTCAGTCAACACTTTTCGGGCCTCTTTATCACCCCCTCCGTCCCTCACCATTAATTTCGTATTTAGTGACTGTCTCCCATGAGCCGGGTGCTTTCTGTGGCGTGCTCTCTCAGTTAATCCTATGTCAGTTGGGTCATTTTACAGGAGCGAGAACCCAGGTTCGCCTGTGAGGCTTTGGACAAGTCACTGGGCTTCCTTGAAGGCGGCTTGTAGGGGCATGAGATGAAGGGGATAGTACTGCCCTGGGGTGGGGCCTGATTCTGAAACCCGAGCCACGGGGGCTTCTGGACTTTGCCTATCCTGGGAGGAAGGTTGTTTCCGCATCCAAGCCCAGAGGACATCTTTTTAAACTCCGTTTTCTTATCCCCTCCTCTCTCCCTGTTCCCTGTACTGGGATGGATGGGAAGTAAGTGGACAGGGAACCTCGCAGGGCAGAGAGTTAGGGGTCAGTCCCACCTTTGGAACTTAGGGCTCTGCCTTACCGCCTGGATGGGTGTTTCCTGTGATTTTCATCCTCTACCCTTTGCGACTCACTCCCCTTTCCAGGCAGCTGTGCCTGACTCTGCTCTGCCCTAGGAAACTGGGAAGCTGAGACCCAGATTTCTTGGGGCTTCATTCAATCTTTTATAAATAGGAGTGAAACTACAACTGGGGCTGGGGAGCAAGAAGTTATTTATCTTGACCCTAGCAGCATTATTTAGTCCAGGAAAGATCGACAGTGTTTCCTAAATAGCGTGGAGAGGACAGGTTTCCTCATTCTCTGCAGTTTTGTAGCTGCACCGAGTTACCATCTAGCTCTGTGGAAGCATATAAATCAGTTGTTCAACCTGTCAGCCGATTTATGGACTATCTGCCATTCCCCAAACACGGGGCAGAGTGCTAGGGGGCACGAAGATGAATAAGATGTGACCCTTGCTCTCCAGGATCCTGCCATATAGATAAAGCGGTGGAATGTATTCATAAAGAGATAACTGATGACCAACACTAGCCTTCTCCAATGAGCCATATAATCCTGCGGGTTGCAGGAGTTCAGAGGAGGAAGACAGACGACTGCAGTAAACAGCTGCTCCTCAGGCACTTCCAAGCACGTGTGAGGGTGAGAACAGAAGACTTCAGAGGGCAGAGGGAACGTGGTATACCTGCTTTAGGTTGCATGTTAGCAAATACCCAGGTGTGGCCCTGTGCAGTGGCTCTGACCTGTAATCCCAGCACTCTGGAAGGCAAGGCAGGTGGATTGCTTGAGCTCACCAGCCTGAGCAAGAGTAAGACCCCATCTCTACTAAAAATAGAAAAGGCATGGTGGCTCATTCCTGTGGTCCCAGCTTCTTGGGAGGCTGAGATGAGAGGATTGCTTGAGCCCTGGAGTTTGAGATTGCTGAGAGCTATGATGCCAGCCTGGGGCAACAGAGTGAGACTCTGTAAGGAGGGAAGGAAGGAAGGAAGGAAAGAAAGAAGAGGGAAAGGAAAATACCCAAGTGCAGTGCACATCTGTCATTTTAGTAGCTCACTGGCCATGGTACCCTGCATACCTTTTGGGAAACCACTCTTTCCACTCTGGGTCCATGAGGTAAGCTGGGGCTTCCTGCCCTCATCTGACTTCTCAGCTCTGAGAGCTAAGCATATCACCAAACCTGACCAAGCTTCCTTGCCATAGGGATCCTGAATGACTGGTGTAACACATCCACCTGGCTATGTGACCCAAGTTGCACCAACCATCATCTACCCTGGCTCCTGGAAAACTGGATCTGAATTTGAAGGTATGAGATTCTGGAGCTACTGGGGACTGAGAGGTAGGTTAGTACAGCAGGAGAGCTGAGAGATAGTGAAAGACTACATGAGCCAGGAAAGTCCTGGTTTTGCTAAAGCCAGTTTGAGTTGGTTCTTCTACAATATTAGGAATTTGGATGAAATCTTCATGGATACTCCTTTACTTGCACGTCCAATGAGCTGCATTTTATAGACCCAGTCACTCAGAGCCAGACTTGAGCTCTCTCAGGGTCACATGTCATTGGCTGAGAGCGCAGTTCTCGTGATATCTTGCTATCTCTGTGTAAGCATGGAGGGATCACCAGCCAAAACTCAGCCACAGTCCTTTGCAAGCCGTATGGAGGATGCCAGGGGAATGGGGCATCCTGGAGAGGTACCAGGACTGCCTTGGAGAGGCAGGTCCAGTGTGGCAGATGACCCCTTCCCTCTCCAAGGTTATGTGGCAAGTCGCTCATGGTTTCTCTGTCCCCTCCATGCTGACCTTAAGGTGTGAGCTGACCAACAGAAATAATTATCCCGTCAATGTCATTTGTATAAATTATTAGTATCAACACATTAGGAAACAGTTACTTATCATTTACCTGCCACCAAATTCCCCAAAGGGAAGAAGTAAGGATACCCAATATCATCCCCATTTCTAAGAAAACCAGACATCCCCCCTGTCCTGATCTATCAATTCAATCAGCAAATACTCTTATGTGCCTACTCCATGCAAAGCTCTATATTAGTGGATTAGGAGCCCAAAAGGAATCGTTTCACTCAATGTATGTGAATCCAGCAGTGGTCCCTAAGCCAGGCACGGCACAGCAGACACTTTCCAGGTGCCAGTGAGTGCAGCAGGGAAGGAAACAGTGGAACTGTCTTATCCTTATGGTATCCACAGTCTGGCTAAGGAATAAGATGTGGCCTTTTGTAGACAGTCCTCTGCTCTTGGCAATTTGCGTTGGACTGTAAAGCCAGAGGTCCTGTGTATTCTTTATCAACACTAACATCAACACTTACAGAACACTTAATCTGGGTAGTCTCTATCTTAGGTTACTGATCTAGGGCTCATGTGGATAGGCACCCCAGGTTCAGAGAAGGAAGCTGGGTCGTAGTGAGAATTCTTTGCCCAAGGTCACCTGGCCGGCATATTAAAGAACCAGGATTCAAAGCCAGGCTGTCTGGTTCCGGAGACTGATCTTAACCACACATCTATATTGATTTGCAAAGCTAGTAAGTTTGCGTTGCCTGGGTGAGGGTATGACTCAACCTGATCCAATTGTTCTCTTTGCCTAGAAATAAGAATAATGAGGACAGCAACGCCAAGACGGACAGCATTGTTGCAGAGGATTTCTTCCATTGCCAATGTTCTGATGAGATTATTGTGTATCTCCCACTTGCCTGTAATCCTAGAGCTTCCCTGATTGTTCCCCCTGCAGTATGATTCTCTATGGTTCATTATATTCTGCAGGCCGCCCTATATGCTCCCAGCAAACTCCCCTTGGACTTGGTTAGTCAGAGTCATTTCATGTCACCGGAAGCCCTAACAGATACAGAAATTAACACAATTATCTCCTACACGGGGCATAGATGGAAGCGCTTGAGGCTCCGTCACTGTGCTAATGTTTGGGTGAGGGGAAAATACTTATGCAAAGGCAGAGAGAGTTCAAGGGATATAGGGAAATAGGATGCAAGCCAAATATGTCAGAAATCCTGGGGTGCATATTTTCATCTCAATCACTGGGGAAAAAATTGGGTTGGGCTCCTATCTGGCGCTTTCTCCCTCTTCCCTTGGATGTGAAGATTGAATGTTTGCAGGGAGCAGACCGCCAGTGGTGCATCGCATGGGGTTCAGACAGACATCAAAGTTAATCCGCTCTCTGATCTAAGCAAAATGATGATGAGGGTTTCTTGGGACAGCAGCTTTACTAATTGTGGCCCTGCAGCCGGCGGATGTATTTTTAGAATATTGTGGATTCCCAAGAAGTATCATCTTACTGTCTGTGGGGAGACAGAATGGGGTTTGGGATAGAACGGGGTCTTATGCAGGACCCTGTAGGCTGGAGCAGTTGAGAACAGGGCAGTAAGTAAGAGAAATGCTTTCCTGTTTTAGTGGGGTGCTGGGACTCTCCCGAGTCTTTACCCGAGGATGCCACAAAAAGGTATATATATTTTAAGAAAGGAAAAACTGCATTAAAATTGTAATAAGATACGCCACCAACAAAAAATGAATACAGGTCACCTTGAGCACCTCTTATAATTGCAGAAGTCAAACATGAATTGAGTATTATAAGTTTAATACAGTTTTTTCTCCTTTCTTAAAGTGTGTGTACATTTTGGGAGCACCCTCTGTCTTATTGGTTTGGATCATGTGTGAAGTTTTTCCTTGTTCTGCCCTTTCCACATAAGAGATTTTTCTGAATGCCCATCTTGGCTCATCTCTTGCCAGGCTATGCAGCTCACAGTTTTCACAGTTTTAACTCATATCTTTCTGACTTCCCGAGCCTGTAGAGCCAGGCTTTCTGCAGAACTCCAATGTCACATGCCTGGTGGACAGCTTTAAGTTTAAGACCCCCTGATGTGAGTTCTCACTAGTTCTCTCTGTCCAGGGCTTCCTAGATAATCTGGTAAGTACTGTCATCATTCAGAGGGTAGCTAAAGTTATCTTCTGAAAAATTTGACTTGGTCCATCACTGCCTTGCTTAGAAGCCTTCAGTGTCTCCCTAAGGTACAAGTTCCCTGGCCCTCAGGCTACAGTCCACAAGCTGTTAAAGGCACCTGCTTTATTTGTGCACATCTGCTGAGAGAAATGAGAAGTGTCTCCATCTGGGTTGCCATGCTCAGTGCTGACAGCCCCAGCCGATTGAATCAGCAGTGACGTCTGATGCAGACCACAGTCAACAGTCAAAACCTCTTGTCTCCATGGACAGTGGGCTGACCCAATCAGAATCTGTCTCTGGAATTTCAACTGGAAAGCCAGGGAGAACCAGGAGGTGAGTGAAGGAGCAGAAGTTGGGCAGATGCAGAAAGACACACAGTAGCAGCTCCAGGGAAGCTGTGAGTAAGCCGTGCTTATGAGTCAGCAGAAGCTGTGAGAGAAAAGCTCTTCATGAGTAGATGGGGAGGGAATTGCCTGGGAATAGCAGGAGGCAGAGGACGAACCATGGAGGAGAATGAAAATGAAGACCCACAAATGCCTCCTGCTGAGAGCTAACAAGATGTCTCCAGCCCAAGGACTGCTGGGATTCATTCATTCATTCACTGTTTTCTACCATGTTTGTGGAGCACCCACTCTATGCCAGGAACTCTTGTGAGCATTTAATGAAATCTTTGCCATCATGGAGCTGACGCTCAAGTTAGGGAGGCAAATGATAAATAGATTTATGTAAAAAGACAACGATATGAGTAGTAAGTGCTGGCAAAGGCACTGTGGGAGTGGTGGTGCTTATTCTTGAGGGTAGGGTGTTTGCAAGAATAAGCCAGGTGGTGGGACCTGTGAGTACAAAAGTGCTGAGGAGTCCAGAAAGTGCTGAGCCCGGGAGGTGCTAGCTGCAGGAACAGCAAAGAATCCAGAGTGGCTGGAGAAGATGAGTGAAGGTGACAGTGAAAGGAAATCAGGTCATGGAGGTAGCCTAGGCCAGCCCACTGTGCCATGGGCCTCATAAACCATGTGAAGGGTTTAGGATTTTCCTGTGCCTGTGACCAGGAGCCACTGGAGGCTAACTCCAATTCCATTGTCTTTCCAGGAGGTCAGCTGCTCCCTGGTTTCTGTTTTTCTCAAAGATTTCTGTCTCCTAACTCATAAAGTGCAAGAGAGATAGCAAAGTTGATTTAATTTTTAAACACTAAGTTTGGGGTAATTAGTTGCATGGCTACAGATAACCCAAATAGCAGTTTAGGAGAGAAGAGTTCATTTCTAGTCCCATGCTCATGGAAGGGTTCCTAGGAGTGAAATTTGAGAAGATCCTAGGAAGGTGGGATGGCAAACTCAGGCACCTGGGGGAATGTCGCTCCAAAGACCCTTTACTTAGAAGAACAGAAATGGATTTTCCTTCCTGGTGACAAAAAGAGCCTGCTTCCCCAACCCCCGCTGATTTGGCCTAAGCAGCCTTCTCAACTTCACCCCATTTCCCCCAGCATGCCACACCAGCAGCCCTGGTCTGTTGGCCAGGTGGTTACTGCAGCCTGCCTTTGCTTGGCCAAGTCTAGACAAGTCTTCCTGCTCTAAGTCTTCCCTCTCCTTGGAGTAACATTCTCCAAGGTCCCTGTTGTCACCTTCCCTCCCTCCCAGGACATTCTCAGATTTCACTTCTTCTAGGAACCCTTCCCTGATCAGGAAACTAGAAATTATCTCTTCTCTCCTAAACTGCACGGATTATCTATGGCTGTATAATTAACTGCCCCCAACTTGGTGCTCAAAAATGAAAACAACAACTTTGTTATCTCTTGCAAGTCTAGGGTTGGCACTATACATTCTTCTGCATCACAAGATGTGGCTGGGACAGCTGAAGCCATCTGGGGGCTGACTGGCGGGGACTGCCCAGGACAGCTCACTCCTGTGGCTGACTGTTGATGCTTACCTGGGACTATCAACTGGAGCACCCATAGGTGATGGGTCTCCTAGCATGGTGGCTCTGTTCCAAGAGGCAGCACCCCAAGACAATCAGGAGGAAACTTCAAGGTCTCAGATGGTTTAGCCTCAAAAGGCAGTTTCAAAGGGAGGGGAAATAAACTCCAAATCTCGACAGAAGCAGTGACAGGGAATGCACAGCTCTTATTATTCTACTGTACCTTTTCTCCTATACTAATTATAGTCTTTGCCACCCTTTCCCTTGTATACAACTATTTAAGTGTCTTTATCTCATACACTAGATTTTCAGCCCTTGATGGGAGATTGCATCTTATTTAACCTAGTGCTTTTAATGTAATAACTGTAATAACAACATTTTTTAAGTTCCTCTACCATGTGCTAATAGAACACACAATCTCATCTAATCTCTGTGCTGACATTTCCATTTTCCAGATCAGGAACTGAGGCACAGAGAGATTCAGCTTTGCCCAAAGACACATAATTTGCAAGTGGCCAGGATTTGAACCCATTTGAGAGTTTGTGCTCTTATTCTTTCTCTTCTAATGCTGCCTCATAATCGTGGGACTATTTTAGTAGGTTCAGGCTGCTAAAAATCCCCACAGAGTGGTGGCTTAAACCCCAGATATTTATTTCTCACAGTCTGGTGGCTGGGAAGTCCAAGATCAAGGTGCAGGCAGATCCCATGTCTGATAAGGGTCTGCTTCCTAGTTTGCAAGTAGCCTCACATGGTGGGAAAGGGAGGTGAGAGAGCTCTCTCATTTCTTTTTTTGTTTTTTTCTTGAGGCACAGTCTCACTTTGTCACCTTCAGTAGAATGCTGTGGCATCATAGCTCATAGCAACTGCAAATTCTTGGCCTCAAGCAATGTTCTTGCCTTAGTCTCCCAAGTAGCTGGGACTACAATGCCACAATGCCCAGCTATTTTTAGAGTTGGGGGTTACATTCTTGCTCAGGCTGGTCTTGAACTCTGAGCTCAGGTGATTCACCTGCCTCAGCCTCCCAGAGTTCTAGGATTATAGCTATGAACACCACACCTAGCTTCTCACATCTCTTTTAATAAGGGCACTAATCCAATTATGAGGGCCCCACCCTCACAATTTCATGTAAATCTAATCGTGTGTCAAAAGCCTCATCTTCAAATACCATCATAGTGGGGATTGTGCTTCAGCCTGTGAATTTCACAGGGTTGGGGGGAATAACATTCACTCTCTAGTAGGCATCAAGGAAGTGTACTCAAGTCCATCTGTGCTGGTGTTACCAGGCAAAACAAAAGGGAAGGAAGAAAGGAAGCAGTACAGAGCGTGAGTGGGGGTGCAGAGATGTCAGCAGCAGCTCCTGGGGACTCCTCTCAACACTTTTCCAGGTTTGATGTGGGGCATCCTTGGGCAGCCACCTAAGCACGGTGCACAGTGTTCAGGAGCTCAGCAAGGAGTGGGAGTATTTATTGGGTCTAAACGCCTGATGCGAAACTTTCCTCCAAAATTCCAATTTTCTATCTGCCAAGATAAGTGATGGAAGGTTTATGGTTCACACTGTAGCACATCCACCTGGGCCAGGCACCTACAACTCTGAATTTCTGGCCTTGCCTTTTTCCAGCTAGAAGTGAATCTAGATTTACTTGCCATCAGGAACAAGCACCATCTCCCTGCTCGGTGAGATCCCAGTTTTAGACATTCTGCTTTTATCTTGGGAATATCAATCTGTGTGCACAAGGTCTCTCTCTGTAAAGAAAGAGACACTTAAACCTAAGATAAGTGGAAACTTGGTATCTAAGGAGATGGCAAATAAAATCTCAGTACGTTTTACATTAAACGACTTCGTATTCATCTATCCTTTTATGAACATAATGGCGTCAATGGGCCAAAAGTCTGAAAAACAGCTTTGATTCCTCCCTGTGCGTGTTAGCAGCCAGTACAAAAAGGCAGAAGCACAGATTTTTTAAAGCCCCGTTCTCTTATAGCCTCTACTTGTGAACTGACTGTCCCTTCTTCACACTCACGCTGTTTCTGAAGAACCACATCTGTAACAGTGGCTACGTGTTTGGACATTAGAAAGCAAGTGTGTCTTTGATACTTCAGGGACACAATTATGCAGCCCTTACGCACCTTGGAAATTAGGGGCTTGTTTCCCTGGTTGCCTGGCCAGCTGACATTCTTAACTCTTTACAATCAAGTGAGCCATTCCTTAACCCGTAGGAGGGTAAAATGGTACATCGGTTTATCAAAAATACTACCTTAAGACCCTAGAAAGTCTGAAATCATGGAACTCTGCCCAACAACTGAGAAATCCTGTGATGGTTAATTTTAGGTGTCAGCTCGACTACATTAAGGGATACACAGATAGCTGGGAAAGCATTATTTCTGGGTATGTCTGTGAGGGTGTTTCTGGAAGAGATTGGTGTTGGAACCAGTGGCCTGAATACGGAAGATCCGCCTTCACCCAATGTGGGTGGGCACCATCCAATTGGCTGAGGGCCTGGATAGAACAAAAAGGCAGAGGAAAAGCAAGTTCTCTCTCTCCTCGGGAGCTGAGACACCCTTCTGCTCCTGCTTTGCAATCAGAGCTCCAGTCTCTCCAGCCTTTGAACTCTAGGGCTCGAATAAGCAGCTATGAGGTCCTCAGGCCTTCAGCTTTCACCGTCAGCTTCCCTGGGTCTGAGGCCTCAGACCTGAATGGACCCAGGCTACTGCTTCTCCAGCTTGTAAAATGGCCTAACATGGGACTCCTCAGCCTCCATACTTGTGTGAGTGAATTTCCATCATAAATCCCCTCCCGTGTCTAACTATCATCCATCCATCAATCTATCCACCCATTCATTCATCCACCTATCCTATTGGTTCTGTCTCTCTGAAGGACTCTGAGTAATATAAACCCATTCTGAAAATACCAACTACAATGACGTGCTGTATAATAATGTTTTGAAGAACAAAGGACCACATAGGAGTGCCACAGAGGTCCCGTAAGGTTATAATACTGCATTTTTACTATAGCTTTTCTAGTGTAGATATGTTTAAACACACAAATACTTCCCACTGTGTTATAAATGCCTGCAGCATTCAGTATTAGTAACACAGTGTACAGGTTGGTAGCCTAGGAGGAGGAGGCTGTATGACAGAGTCTAGGTATACAGTAGGCTGCAGGTACCTCTGTGATGTTTGCACAGTGACAGAATTGGCTGAGGATGCATTTCTGAGAACATATCTCTACCATGAGGTGACATATGATTGTACTTTGTATTTAAGATCAATCAAAAATGTCTTTGGGGACATGGGGAAGGCAATATTGTCTTATATGGACTATTGGTCCTACTGAATTTTTCGTTCCCCTTTCTTCCTTACCACTCACCCCTACAACCGTTCTCCACATTGCAGCCAGAGCAAACATTTAGAAACTGAAATCTGATTATACAATGTGATTGAATCATACATGTATCCAGCCATTTTATTACATCCTAGAAGGTTCTAGGGGATGTGTTCCTGTCTACCTCTTCTCTCTCTAATCTCCCACGCTGACAGCCCCCACCACATATGTTTCCTACTTGTTCTTAAAAACACGGGGTCTGATCCAGCCTCTGGGACTATGCACTTAGAGTTTCTCCTGCCTAAAATGCTCTGTGCTCTTGGCTTTACTGGTTTGAATGTTCATTCCCTCCAAAACCCGTGTTGAAATGCAATCCCCAATGCAACAGTGTTGAGAGGTGGCTGGGTCATGAGGGTTCTGCCTTCATGATGAATTAATACATTGATGGATTGATTTGTTAATGGATGAATGGGTTATCACAGGAGTGGGACTGGTGGCTTCACAAGAAGAGGAAGAAAGTCCTGAACTAGCAGGTGCAGACTCCTTGCCATGTAATGCCCTGCACTTCCTATGGACCCTGCAGTGGGTCCCCTCCTGCACAAAGGCCCTCACAAGATGCAGGCCCTTGACCTCAGACTGCCCAGCCTCCAGAATGCCAAGAAATGAATTTCTTTTTTCTAAGACATTTCCGGTATTCTGTTAAAAGATACAGAAATCAAACTAAGATGCTTGTTGTGTAAATGTCTGTTTAAGTGGTACCACCACCTACGGCTGGCCCTGGCCATAAGATCTAAAGGCCAGTTAGATCCTCACCACTCTCATTGCCAATGTCACTGCCAATTCATCCTCTAGCCTTTTCCCCAACCCCTTCAAACTGCCTATTGACATGCTAATTCCAGTCCCTCACTCTAGAACAGTGGTTCTCAACCTTCCTAATGCCGTTATCTTTTAATACAGTTCCTCATGTTGTGGTGACCCCCAACCATAAAATTATTTTTATTGCTACTTCCTAACTGTAATTTTGCTACTGTTACGAATCGCAATGTAAATATCTGATATGCAGGGTTCCTTTTTTTGTTACAAAGGGGTCACGACCCACAGGTTGAGAACCGCTGCTTTAGAAGGTGAGCACCATGAGTGCAAGAACTTTGTCAACCTCCCTGCATCTCCAGCACCTTCCAGAGTCCTTGGCACATAGTAGGAGATCAATAATACTTGCTGAATGCAGTAACTTTTTTTTTTTTTTTTGGCTGGGGCTGGGTTTGAACCCACCACCTCCAGCATATAGGGCCAGCGCCTTACTCCTTTGAGCTACAGGCACTGCCCAATACTTGCTGAATGAATGGAGATACCCATTTCTTATATCATCGCGGGCTTTAAGAGACAATATTGCACAGAGAAGATACCAGGGGATTTAACCTCTCTGGGGAAGGAAGGGGAAACCCTGCTTCTCATTAACTATTTAATTAGTTTCAAAGCTTGGGATTTCAGGAAGATTGAAAATCTTTTTATTCCAGTTTGTCACAGCTACATACTCTCAGGCCTGATCGTAACACCTGTGATTCTTAAACTGATCGCTGCTGACTGGTTTCCCTGTAGAATTTGCATAGGAAAAAGGCATCTGCAGATTGTTACCATCGGCATCTTTGGAAATTTTAATTAACAGGGTATTTTTTTTCTCTTTCATTCATGATCAGGATGTTGATTAACTTGTATAGAGGGGTTCTGTCATTTAGAAGAGGTTGGAGGAGGGTGCTTAGGGCTGGCGAGAGGCATCAGGGCTGCCCTCTGTACCAGCTGCCTCTCTCCATATGCACATCAGTGTCCCCTACACAGGGACGGCAAGCATGGCAATCGTGATTATTGGCTGCAGTGGATAATTGGACTTGCTGAGACCGCTCTGCTTAACAGACATTTCTTTCATTTGGAGTGCCTTTGTGAACGTGGGGGTCCCCAAATTTTCAGTGGGTCAGGCCAGCAGACAACAGCTCACGCTGGCATTTTGTCAGTCTCAGCATTTGGGCTTCTATCCAGCTCTTCTGAGCAACCACAGCCTGGAAATGGTTCATCCAGAGCTGGCTTGGCAGGCAGAGGCTCCTCGGCCAGAGTCGTGGGGCAGATCTGACCATTGCTCCTCGAGTGGCCTATGGTCCAGCCCGCACTTCTCACCTCTACCAAAGCTGGAGTTTTCAGAGCCAAGTGAGGCCTGGAGAATAGGTCTTTGTTTAGATACAGCTTTGCAACAAGGGAGATCTGAGCTTGAATCTTATCAATTTATTTAACCCCCATACTTCAATTTTACCTGTAAGATAGAGGTGTTAATTGTAACGTGGCTCACAGAATTTTTGAAAAGATTAAATGAGATACTGCCTACGAAGTGTTTAGAACTGCAAATGTTGATTGTTCCTTTTGGGGGGGGGACTGGATTATCTGGGGTCAAGTGTACTTGTAGCACCTTAACAGCCTTTCGTCCCTCTGAGACTCAGTTTCTTCACCAGTAGCATGGGGACAACGGCTCTTGGGGTTGTGTGAAAATGAAGCGGAAGTTGCAGCTAAATTGTCCAGCACCGGACTAAGTCTAGCCAAGGTCATGAACAAAGTCATTCACATCTCCCCCCAGGGCCAGGAAGTTAAGTTTGAATTTCTCAAGGAACCCCAAACATGGATATGACATCTGTCGTATTCATGAAAAAAAAAAGTAGAAATATAAAATCAGGGGGCTACCTGCAAATAAATACTGTAGGAAAGTTAAAAAGAAGAAGCAGCAGCAAATAGCATTAACATGATTATTGCATGACTGACTGGACTATTGTCCCTCAGGGGAAAATATTTCCCACTTTGCCCAGAGTAGTAAAAAGAGGGAAAAATGATTTGATGGTTATTTCAAAGCTAACTCCCCCCAGGAAATTAAACCTGAATTATAGGGTATTTTTCATAACCGGAGTATAAAACTAACATATATATTTTTAAAAACCCACTGTGAGGTGAACCTAAGTGGATTTGGATAGGATTCTCCTCGGAATAAGGGCTCCTGGGCACACTAGTATTCCTGACACTAAATTCCTCCCCTCGCCTGCTTGACCCCACCTGGCTGTGGGGGGACCCAGGTGTATCCATAAAGAGTTGGATAGACTCGGGCCACTGCCCCAGTCACTCGGCCATGGCCCCAGTCTTTCTTGTAGGGACATCCAGTGTCATCAGCTGCTACACTAATGGGGCCCTCTCAGTCCACGTGGCTCCCACCAGCCCTACCAGAAATTGATGCAGTGATAAGGAGCATAAAGGCAATGAGGCATTTTTATATTGAAGCAGCAAATTACTGTCTACAAATTATGGCTTCTGTTTTTATTTTGTCAAAAATTACATTGGGTGCTTTTTCAGGAACTTGATTTATCTTCTGTCCTGGGGGCAGGTTCAAGGGTCAGAGGCATTTCTTTTTTAAGTCTCTTCTGTCCCCCTTTCTGGAATACAGGATTCCCATGTTGTCCGTAGGGACCTACTCCGCAGGTGCCTAACTCTGCCCTTCCTCAGTCACGTGGCCCTAAGTGGCCAATCCATGTATCCTAAGCTGCTGGTCACAGTGGCTATTTCTAAGACGTGTAGGTAACTGCTCCGAGTCAATCACGTCAGTCCTCTTCCTTGTGTCTTTTCTGATGTTGCAATCAGGAAATTCCCCTTCTTTTTCCTGGGTGTATAGGCTGGTAAAAATTCAATCTGAGGCTGCTGGTAGGCACAAGATGGGAGCCTGCCCAGGAGATGAGGGTAAGTCAGAATAGCATCATTTGGACTCTGGATCAAGCCCTGTCTGAGCCCAGTGCACCAGGGCATCATGTGAACTAATAAATGCCCTTTGCTCTACCATTTTTGAATGATTTTTGATGGTGTGCACTGCAAACTGAAAGCATTTCTGATTAATACAGTTAGATTAACCTAATCTGCGTGAGGGTGTTTTTAATTCTTAAAGTATTGATATGATGTAATAAATGTGATATAAAAAATGTAAAATAGAGGATTGCCTGCAGAGTTCAGTTGGGAATTTCCTTGTAAAATAAAAACTTCTATAGGCTCCGCGTGGGGGCTCAAGCCTGTAATCCTAGCACTCTGGGAGGCAAAGGAAGAAGGATCAAGCTCAGGAGTTTGAGACCAGCCTGATCAAGAGCAAGACCTCATCTCTCTCTAAAAATAGAAAAATTAGCCGGGCAGTGTGGTGGGCACCTATTGTCCTAGCTACAGGAGGATCACTTGATCCCTGGAGTTTGAGGTTGCTGTGAGCTGAGCTGAGGCCAGAGCACTCCAGCTTGGGGGCAACAGAGTGAGACTCCGACTCAAAAAAAAAAAAAGAAAGAAAAGAAAGAAAAGAAAAAAGAAATTCCTTTCACAATTGCTAAGATGTGGAATCATCCAAATCCCCATCACTTCATGAATGGATTAATAAAACATGCTATATGTAGACCATGGAGTATACTATTAGGCCATAAGAAAAGAGATGAACGGGGCAGTGCCTGTGGCTCAGTGAGTAGGGTGCCAGGCCCATATACCAAGGGTGGCAGGTTCAAACCCAGCCCCGGCCAAAATGCAACAAAAAATACCTGGGCATTGTGGCCGGCACCTGTAGTCCCAGCTACTTGGGAGGCTGAAGCAAGAGAATTACTTAAGCCCAGGAGTTGGAGGTTGCTGTGAGCTGTGACGCTACAGCACTCTACCGAGGGTGACAAAGTAAGACTTTGTCTCTTAAAAATAAAAAGAAAAGAGATGAACATACACCTTTGTAACAATCTGGGTGGAGCTGGAAACCATTCTTCTAAGTGAAGTATTGAAAGAATGGAAAAGCA